>JAVSBS010005401.1:0-24773 GCA_033124195.1 Coracias cyanogaster
CCCCCTGCAGTGAGCTGGGATATCTTCAACTAGAGCAGGTTGCTTGGAGCCCCATCCCACCTGACCTTAAACACTTACAGGGATGGGGCATCTACCACCTCTCTGGGCAACCTGGGCCAGTGTTTCACCAGCCTCATTGTAAAAAATTTATTCCTTATAGAAATCTCCCTTGTTTTAGTTTAAAACCATCACCCTTTGTCCTGTTGCAACAGGCCCTGCTGAAAAGATTGTTGTCGTCTCTCTTATAGGTCCCCTTTAAGTACTTAAAGGCCACAGTAAGTTCTCCCCAGAGCCTTCTCTTCTCCAGGCTGCACAACCACAACTTTCTCAGCCTTTTTTCATAGCAGAGGTGTTCCAGCCCTCTGACCGTCTTTGTGGCTTTCTCTGGATCTGCTCCAACAGGTCCATGTCCTTGTGCTGAGGACTCCGGGTGGGGTCTCATGAGGGCAGAGTAGAGGGGGAGAATCACCTCCGCCGACCTCCGGGACACAATTTTGATACAGCGCAGGATGGGAACCTTTGGCTCTCTTTTAGAAGAAGAAATGTAACTTTTCTCTCCCGACGAGCCCTCATCCCAGACGCCCGGTCGCCCCTTCCTGCCCGGGGCACCTTCTTCTCCTCCGGTAGCAGGAAATGGGCCTGAGGAGGGTGGCACGGAGCGGTGAGGGGTGTGTGGCGGGCGGGGACTGCGGCGCTTCCCGCCGAGGGGAGCCCAGCGCGCCGACTCCCGCCCAGCGTCCCGGGGCGCCGCTGCTCGGGCCCTCGTCTCGGCAACAGCCGCCGAATGGTGAGGGGCCGCGGGCGGGGCCTGCACAGGGCCGGGGGCGGCGGGGCTGGGACGGAGGGAATGAAGGAGGGTGGGAAGGGGCAGCGGCTGCCCTGGCGCCGCGCTGGCAGGGCGGGCAGCGGGGCCGGGCCGGCAGAAGGGCCGCCACTGACGGCGGCCCCGCTGCTTTCGCTTTCGCTTCCCACGCCGCGGAGGCGAGAGGAGGAAGACCGGGCCGGGGCTTGGCTCCTGCGGACGTGGCCGGCCGGTAGGAGCCCGCAGCGGGGAGCAGAGCGCCGAGTTCCCCGCCCCGGCCCCCCGGTGCCTGTCCCCTCAGCCAAGGCCGCGGCGGGCAGCGGGGCCGCCGCCCGCTCACCTCGGCCTTGCCGGGCGCGGCCGTAGGCCGGCCCTGCTGCCGCCGGCAGGCCCGCGCCCCTCGGCCGCCCCTCTCCCGGTGCCCAGGGTTGGCTGGCGCGGCGGGGGGGAAATCGGCCCGTTCCCCCGCCCCTGCTCGGGAGAGGGCGGCTTCCGTCCGCACCGGCGGGCGGGAGCGGCGCGGTGGCTGGGGCCCCAGCCGTGGGGGTGTCCCCAGAAGCGGCTGGGCCCGGAGCTCCTGGGCGGGGGGCACAGGTGAGGTCGGGGGAGGCACAGGCTGAGGTGCCGGCCGAGGCCTCAGCCGAGCCAGAACTTGTTACACCAGCTTGGGTCATTATTATTATTAATTTTTTTTTTTTTTTTAAATTTTTATTTAAAAGCACAGTGTGACAAATTGTTTAGCCCAGCATTCCCCGGACTTTTAAAAGCGTTAAGTCTGGAAACAGAAACTAGTATAGTCCCCTTGAAACAAGACTTAAAACCTTTCTTTATTCTCGCACTTCTGCCCTCCGCATGCAGCCCTTGCTTTTCAGGGTCAAGGTTCAGGAAGGGTAGGCCTCCATAACCTGTTGGTTGCTGGGATAAGACCACAGGCATACTTCAGTAATACAGAAAAATCTGTTTTAGAGCTCTGGTTGCACGTTGAACAGTGTTATGGTGACCTGTTGCAGAGGCCAGTCAACTACAGACTTGCTTTGCCAGTTCAGCTTTCTTCAAAAAATGTTGACGTGTTAGTCATTGGGTATTTTCTACCCTTCTGCAGCGGGCTGTAACAGGTAAAACCAACGCAAAATGCCTGCCGTCTGCTCTGATTTCTCAAAACGCAGTCATGCACCCTTGCCTTGTCTGGGTCAAGTTTTTCTTGCCGAGTGATCCACGAGCACTGAGATCGGCTGGGAACCACAGTCTGTTACCTACAGCTGCTAATTCTGGCTGTTCTGTGGGAGATCCCACACGCACGATTCTCTATCCCACAGAGCAGTTTCAGTCACTTTGCAAACACAGTGAGGCAGGTGACAATGCCTTATTCCAGCTTAACATAGCTATTTTCCTTTGGTTCTTTTTACAACCAAAGGAAAAAGATGTACTTCAGACCCAAAGTGCAGTTTGGCCGTAGCCTGCCACAGGAGCGTGTTACTCACTAACTACAGACCTCAGCCAAGTGAGCAACAGTAAATACTCTTTGTCACCGTCATTTTGTGGCCAGTACTACTCTAAGAAGTGTTTCAGATCACCTTATTAAGAAAGCTATTTTAAGTGTCTGTATTCTAGCATCCATATTCCAATTTATTTTAGTTACAATGAGAAAAGGAAAAAGTTTTGGCCTTATAACCCTTAAAAACAAGGCATCTGTGCTGGAAGTACATTTTATCTGAAATCTAAGTGAATTAAATACGTGTTGTATTGTGTGTCCCTGGGCAAGCTGAACTCTTCAGATTTATTCTGCATTTTTCCTACCGTATTTGAATGGAGAACGCTAGGAAGTTTAACAGAAATTCATGAGTGTTATATTTGTGTATTAACAGCATTTACTGAAATTTGTAGTAAAAAGCTACAAGTTTTACCATACATGGAAGAATCTTACTTCTGACTGTCAGCTACTATGTGACTATGTCCTTTTGATGCAGCACTACATAGTAAGTGGAGATTTTGTGCTCGTGTCAGAATTAAATTCACACTTTCACCATTTAGAATTGGATGCCTTAAGATTCTTTTACCCCTTAGGATTACTTGATTTAAACAATGAAATAAGATAGCATACGCTGGTTGGACCTTCAAAAGCTCTTTCAGGAACTGATCTGTTTTTGAAAAGTTTTGTTTGCTTTACATACCTGTTTATTTGATAAAGCAAAGATCAAACAAGTGGAACTCCTCAGGTTCTTTTGTTCTGTTGCTTACTAACAAGAACATATGGACTAATCCTTTGTGGAAGATACACTTAAATAATTCCAAGGACATGGGGTGAGCAAACTGGATAAGGAATTTTTCCCTGTCTTGGGTAGTAAGAATCATAGATTATTTTCATATTAAGTGCAGGTGCCAAGTTAATGGTATTCTTTGATGCTAATTTTACTTCAAAATTACAGTTTCAGTTTGGGGCCAGTCTCCAGAAAACATGAATATTAAGAAAATATATATTTTTTTTTTCACGATCTGATATGTTGATAACGCTGCTACAGTATGCTTTGGATATGTCTTCTTTTTTATTAACAGTTGACTGAAAATTATTCTTCATCTGGCTCTTGATCACTTCTGGATAAGTGTTATTTCAGTCACTGAAATATAATTGAATTTTGGTGCACGAATTTTGAATGTTTAATTGAAAGTGTTTTACTCAGAAGATAACCTCCAACAGGCCTGTAACATCAGTGTTTGAAAAGACAAGATTCTGTAATTTCTTTATCAAAATATCTTGCACAGTGAATATAATAAAGGACAGCTAATTACAAGTGGTTTTATCTAACTTTTGGAATTACTGATTTAATGGTATGACAGGCTTTTTTTTCTCAAACGTGAATTTATTTTAGAGACTCAGAGCCATGTATTCCAGTCCCAGGGAACTCGAGATTTTGTTGTACTTGGCACTTGCCTGTAGGAAGGATTGTCCAAGCCCCCGTTGAAGTGACCTCTGTATGGAAGTGCTCAGAAGGGGACTGACCCCTTGTTGCACAACTGTGTGGTGTCTGACTGGCACCCTCTGAGAGAGGGCTCAGAAATTCTACAGGTTCACGGACAAGCTTGACTGCAATTCAGATTCAAGGACAGAGACAAAATTATCTTCTTAAAAAGCTGAAGCTGAGAGCAGCGTGTTTTACTTGCCTGAGCAGAGCAGTTGATAGGCTTGACAGGGCTGCTACTCAGAGGGATCTTGGTGGGATGAGGACTGATCTGACAGGAGCCTCATAAATTCCAGCAAAGGCAACAGGCAAGCCCTGCATCTTGGATGGAATAGCCTGATAACTAGAACAGGCTGTTGGAAGATTGATGGAGAACAGCCTTGCGGAAGAGAACTTCTTTGTTGTGGTGGACCCCATGCTGAAGACAACGCTGAGTGTGCTTTTGCAGTGAAGGCCAAACACATTGTGGGCTGTATGGCTGAGGGACAGCAGGTTGAGGGAGTGAATCTCGGTAGTTAGAGGGCTGGAGCTCATGATATTCAAGGAGAAACAGAGAGGTGGATTTGTTCAGCCTGAAGAGAAGGTGAAGGAAGGGAAGATTTTACTGCTGTGGGTGGGAAGGTACAGAGCTAGGCTCCTCTTGGAGGATGAGGTGAGAGGCAAGGGACACAAGCTGGTTTAGCTACAAGAAGGTCTTTTTGGTTTGGTTTTGGTTCATTTGTTTTTAACTTGCAGAATGGTCAAACACTGAAGGACGCGTCTAGTGAGCATGTGGAGCATCTGTCCATGGAGGTGTTAGAACTTGACTGGACAGAGGCCTGTGCAGCCACATCTAATTCAGCTTGTGCTGGATGGCGTAGAAAATCCTTCCCAAGCTAAACCATCCTGTTATTCTGTGAATACTCAAAAAACAGGCATTATAGATTCAGAAATTATTAAAGTTGTGCTTAGGAACCAAATAAAGCATGCAAGAAACCTTAGATTTCCTTGAAATTGCATCTGGAACAAACATATGGTCATCCCAAAAACCTGTGATGTTAATTTTATTTACAATATTATATGAACTTAAAAAAAAATAAGATCTTACTTATTTTCTTATTAGTAATTTATGGCTTAGTAGCTTTTGTAACAAAAATTCTATACTGTTTGAGAGAACATTAAGCAGGAAACCTGGTGAGAATGTAAGGCGTTTTTATATTTCTTTCTTCGTTTCTCACACTCACTGTGCAGTGAATTTTAGG
Organism: Coracias cyanogaster; assembly: GCA_033124195.1. Lineage (NCBI taxonomy): Eukaryota > Metazoa > Chordata > Aves > Coraciiformes > Coraciidae > Coracias > Coracias cyanogaster. The sequence goes on from JAVSBS010005401.1 coordinate 5,001, forward strand.
CAGCAGTGCCTTAAAGAGGTTCATAAACACTGTCATGTAAGCTAGTTTGCTGTCTGGGAATTTTTAAGGAGAAGAAAATAACTTTCCAGAGCTCTGCATGCATCCAAACCTTTGAATTTAAAACTGTTCCTTATTCGGATCACCCAGTCAAGACATATGGCAGTTAGTTCCATTAACTTTTCTTTCGTAGAATCATTTAGGTTGGAAAAGACCTTTAAGATCATCCAGTCCAACCATAACCCTACTCTACCAAATTCATTGCTAAGCCATGTCCCAAAGCACCACATCTACATGGCTTTTAAACACATCCAGGGATGGTGATTCAACCACTTTCCTGGGCAGCCTGTTCCAGTGCCTGACACCCCTTTCAGTGAAAAAATTTTTCCTCACGTCCAAACTAAACCTCCCCTGGTGCAAATTCAGGCCATTTCCTCTTGTCTTATCGCCCACAACTTGTGAGAAGAGACCAGCACCCAGCTCTCCGCGACCTCCTTCCAGGTAGTTGTAGAGGGCGATAAGGTTTCCCCTCAGCCTCCTCTTCATCATACTGAGCAGTCCCAGTTCCTTCAGCCGCTCCTCATAAGACATGTTCTCTAGACCCCTCACCAGCTTCATTGCCCTTCTTAAGGTCTTTGTTGCCCTTTCACAGTAGTCCAGTTTACAAGTAGTCTAAACTGTCAGTTTTGACTCTTTATCAGTCTCTAGGTGTCATTAAAGGTTAAGGACAAAGTGATGATGGATTTACCTTAGTCTCTACTGTGTGTGTTCTAAGGCAGAATGGACCATGGGTTTCCGTGAGTTCACGTTGTGCACCAAGTTTGAAGAATTTGTGTCATTGTTTCTTCAGGATGATTCAGTATTAAAGAATAACATGACTTGGCTGCTAAATCTTTAAGGAACCCACATTTAATGAATTCTATCTCATAAATTCGTGGATTAGTGTATAACCTATCAGGAAATGAAATGTGTTCCAAGCGGAGAGAGTGCAGTTTGGAGTACGATGCTCTCTAACTTTTGCTCATGGCAAAAAAAAAAGCTGTTCTAGGCTGAAGTGGAGTTTGGTTGTGAGAGAGAAGTGGCTTTTTCAGAAGCATTAGGGACTTCAGTGACCAAGGTGTAATAGCAGAACTAAAGTATTTTTTTATCGTTTGGCTTTAAAGCTACTGTTTATAGAATGGTGGAAAAAGTAAATCTACAAACAAGGATTAAAGTTCTTCTTACCTCCTTAAAAATGCAAGGCCACCCACTGCATGTTTATTTGAAGATTTTGACAAAGCACTATTAATATTAAATGGCTTGGGTTAGAAGGGATTTGTGAGACTGCTTGATAAAATGTCTCTAATTCAAAGTGGGAATGATTTAGCAATGCCTGCAGAGTAGCAATTACTGCAAAGTCCATTGATGAAATAATTTCCTTCTGAAGTTCTGAAAAAGGAAAAGGTGTATCACTGAAAAGATTGACTTCCCCTGACTTCCTCTGCTCTCAGTAAATAGTTTTCCACAGTTTTCAGCTGCTTTGTTGGGTGGGATAGATAAAGGAGGAGAGTCTTCTGTTAGCATGCTGTTCTTCAGAAAAACGCAACATTGTTTATTTGCAGCTGTGTTGGAAAAGGTCAGTAATCTGGGACTATTCTCCTCTAGAAACTCAGCTTCCCTTTGCGGGAAGCGCGTTCAGCTTTCTCACTGGCCTGGTGGAAGATGTTTACCACTTGGCTCCTTTGAAGGTGAGGGAGAACCTGCCTGGACGTGTTCCTGTGCAGCCTGCCTTAGGTGAACCTGCTTCACCAGGGGGGTTGGACCAGATGATCTCCAGAGGTCCCTTCCAACCCCTACCAGTCTGTGATTCTGTGTGATTGGTATATAACCTCCCGATGAAAAAGCTATCCTAGTTTTTTCTTTCCCCTTGTGTGCTTTCAGCGTAATGGAATTCCTTTATATTACTCATATGCTCTGTAGATAAATGCTGTTATATACAGTTCTACATATCTCTCTTCTAGAGAAGTGAAACTCCAAAGTTATGTTTTATGCACATGCAGAGAAGAGAATTCAGGCTGCTTATGTACCCACCAGTCCTGCAAATATTTCAGCAACCTGTTTAAACCCGTTGTTAAGTGATGCCTTCGTCACTTGCAGTGGGGGACAAATGCAATTTGGAGTGCACATCTTCACTCGGAAGCCCTTAATCTTTCTAGGAAATGGACTTCCAAAATGAATTTTAGTTTGGTGTCTTTTCAGAACATGTTTTACAATTTTTAAGATGACTCAGAATGTAAACTGGCAAAGCAGCTAATTGGAAGGTTTTTTCAAAGTCTTCCGTCTACTGTTACGCTGCAAAGCATTTTGCATCTGCCTTAATTAGCTATTTTTTTGGTTAGTGTTAAGTTTTATCTATGAAAAATGATCCCCAAAGCCTGAAAATTAATGAAAATAATACACTTAAATGCAAATGCAGTATCCAGATATTATGTAGCTAATACTGCTCAAATGTGGTTTTGGAATAGATGTGATTATTGGAAAGACTGATTTACATTATTTTGCTTTCTTTTAAAAAGAGATTATAAATTACTACATTTTTGTAAGCCTGTAATTCTTTGGTTTTTAGGAGTTTCTACCTTGGTGAAGGTATCCTGGACAAGCGTTGACTTGAAAGCTGCTTTTAGGATGTCTGAAGATGATGAAAAAGTTAAACTGCGTCGAATTGAACCTGCCATTCAGAAATTCATTAAAGTGGCAATTCCAACAGATCTGGAAAGGTTAAGAAAACACCAAATAAATATTGAGAAGGTTAGTGTTAACTTTTTAACTAATGTAGTTCTTTTTACGGTATAGAAGCAGTCATACTGGAAGATTATATAGAGATTTCAGTAAGTTGATTATAAAATGCTTTAATTCAAATTTGGTTAAAAATGAAACTTCTGTATTGTCTGGTGTTTCAGTGTGTACAAAAGCCTTTGCATTTGTAGTAAGTAGTCAATCTACAGAGTGAGAAACGTTGCTAGTTTCTTTTAAAAAGTTGTTGTAAAGAAAGCAGCCTGATATTCTTTCTTTAAGTCACACTGGTTTGCTGCCAGTGGCTCTGAGTAACTTTCTGTTTGTGCCTGTCTTTTTCTGTATATATTCTTCAACTGAGTTGAGAGAAATAGATTGAATTATTTAAGTAAATAGAGGAAGAATTGTATCAAAATCGTAGGGTGTTTATATGCTTCTTGTTGACATTAGCTCATACTTGACAGCAAAACTGAATATGCTTCTGAGAAGTTAAATTCTTGCCTACCCTGTGGCAGTGCCTGTACTGGTACAACAAAGAGGCCCAGGCCAGTTGTCTGGCATGGAATGGCCTATGTCTGTATTGTGAAATCCTCAGATTCTGCAAGACAGGGTGGCTGCCTCCGCACTGCTAATGGGGCATGGCTTCTGTCCTGTGTTGGTAATTCCTTAGCCCTTCTCAGGAACTCTTTATGTGAGAAAGCTGTTTGGCAGGGCCAGGGCCAGGTCTAACAATTTAACAGCACAGATGACAAGATTTCAGGCTTGAAATGTTCTCACTCTCTGTTTATTAGTGTAGATATATCCTGTAGAAGCGGAGAAATTGGTTTGCTGAGGAAGGTAGTAAGACATTTACTAGAACAGGTGACACCACTAAAAGAAGGAAGAGAGTGAGTGACTCAGAAACACACAGTCATAATGTCAACATTGCATTGGAAGTTTTGAAATGACCTCACAAGACGTATTTGTTTAGAACAGACTATGTTCACCACCACAGAAAAATCAGCGACAGCAAGCGTCCATAGTTCTGGTCCGGTTCTGCACATTTCTGAAAAAACATACCTCATATGAGTTTGACTGGGCTTATTCACAATATGTGAAGTCAAGTGTATATCTAAATCTAGATGAAGTAGGACAACCATCTACATTTTTTAACATCTTGAGAAGGAATTAAGAAATCAGAAGAAAACAGGTGAACATGACTTTGATTTCCTGAAAGGAATGGTCTAAAGGGTGTGTATAATGTAGCGTTGAAACTGGTTTTCATTTTGCTGTTGTCATTTGTTCACAACTTTTACCATAACTTTACTGTAACTTCATCAAGTGTGTGACCTTTTGGATGAAATTTTCCATGTCAGGTTTCTGCCTTGAGTAGTTTGAGAATGAGGGAGAAGGGAAAATAAATCCATGTATTTGTTTCTGAGAACATAGTCAGGAAATAACATGTTGCTCAAGTGACAGTCATTTCTTTTAATAAGAAATGCTTAGCTTGAGTAAGTGATTGATAGCTTGGTGATAATGTCTTTTCAAAGCAGTGACACATCTTGGAACACTTGAGACATTTTTGTGGGGTGGTCTTTGTCTGGATTATACATTTTGCCATGCCTCTAAAAATCTGCTGGTTTTTGGCCAAGAGGCATGATTCTGAAAAAATGGTGGTTTGCAGGTACTGAGTAGATACTGGTTGAACTTCACCAATTGAAGATTGCTAAAGATTTACACAACACGAAGGCATGCTCCTTTGCTTAGAAATCAGCAGAACTGATTTCTGGAATTGCTAATTTGATTGGTCCTGAATCTGGGAATGAAAATGAGTTTTCTGTGTCCCCACTGCCTCATCCTCTTAGTTTCCCTTACTTGTGTGCAAGAGGAAACTCTTCCTGGCTCATGTAAATAAAGGGTAAAGAATTGAGTGAGGGGAGCTTGTGAAGAAGTACCTCAGATGGGAGGTGAAAGTGCAGAAACGGTGGCGGACCATGGGATGAGAAAAAAACTGGGATAGAGGAAGTCCTGGGGCTGCTAGGGCTAATGATGGAGATAATCATTTGCCTCTTCCCTGGTAAGCGTGTCATAAGGATACAATAAGGGTATGAGCTGCAATAGTCACAAACCAAAAAGTGTGTTAGTATAATATTTGCCTGAAGCAGCAGCTTCTGAATGAGATGACCTATATTTCAGTCACAGCATGTTGTTTACTCTTTGTTATTCCATATTTGTATAATTCATTACATAACCTAGATGCCAGCTGATTCAGCATTTTTTTCCCTTGGGATCAGTCAGTTTGCAGCAGCCCCGTTCTGTAGTGGCCAGGGGCAGTTTTCTGTTCTCCAGCTTCTCCCACAAAGAACAGTTAATCCATTTACTTAGCATTGTAGCCAGTCAGTATCAGCCTGTTCTTGGGTGAGCTGAGAGGGGAGCAAGGAGCCTGAACGGTTGAACTGCCCTGAAGAGGTGTACAGCCCCCAGGGCTCAGGGTGTATGTCTCTTAGTGGGCACAGTCACACCTAGCAGTGCCCATAGACCTACCTAAGGACAACTAGAATCATAGAATGGTTTGGGTTGGAAGGGACCTTAAAGGTCATCTAGTTCCACCCTGCCCTGCCAGGGGCAGGGACACCTCCCGCTAGACCAGGTTGTGCAAGGCCCCATCCAGCCTGGTCTTGAACACACCCAGTGATGGAGCATCCACAGCTTACCTGGGCAACCTGTTCCAGTGTCTCACCACTCTCAAAGTGAAGAACTTCCTTATATCTCCTGTTCTCCAGTTTGAAGCCATTACCCTGTTATTATCCTGTTACTACAAGCCCTTGTAAAAAGACCCTCCCCAGCTTTCTTGTAGGCCCCCTTCAGATACTGGAAAGCTGCAATGAAGTCTTCCCAGAATCTTCTCTTCTCCAGGCTGAACAACCCTGACTCTCTCAGCTTGTCCTTGTAGGAGAGATGTTCCAGCCTGCTGATGGGGCTAGTGAGCTGGTGAAGGAGAATGCAAAATAGGACCCAGGTGCCTAGAGGAGAGCGTTGTAGCAATAGCTTTTCTGTGCAAGCTGTTTCATTCAAATAGAGACAGTCGTGGTAGCTCAGCTGTTCCCTTCTTTCTCTAACCAGAGGTGCAGTGCTCCAGTTAACACCAGCAGCATCAGCAAGTGTGGAGCAGTGAGGCGTACCATTCTTCAGAGCCTTGAGGAAGGCATCCAGAAATGAAGGGATGCAGTTAATAAATACCCGCAAAACGGTGGCATAAAAGTTACAGTCTTGCCCGAGGGGAACAAACGGGTGAATGCTGGAGGGGGAAGCTGGCCTGCCAGGACAGAATGGGAAGCGATTGGCAGGACACGTTAGTGGTACATAAATGGTTCTGCTGCACTCTGAAGGTAAAGAGAAGCTTTTGATGTGTGTAAGGTGGTAATTAGGGAGAGACAGTGGAGGAGATGGGCATGACTGTTACGCTGCTTGAGTGTACTTTGTACAGCTAAATATGTTCTTTGCTAAGTATTATCCATCTATGTAAAGCCTGTAAAACATTCCATGGTTTATTGATAGATTGATGAGAAAGTGAGAATAAAAATACAGCAAACCAGAATTTGGAATCTGTCACTAGATAGTTTTAGATTGTCAGCACACTAGTAATAGTTTGGTTGAAATACTTCCATGGTAATTTGCATTTTATATCTTCTACATGCACTTTAGCCAGAACGAACGTGTTACAGTACTTCCATGAGCTGTCAGCATCAGCAGCTTAAAATGGTTTTCTCTAAAATACCTTTTGTAAAATTAACTTTCATGTAAACCAAATATCCCTAGAGGTAAGGATAATTTTGTAAAATCTGATCCTGTTTATTTTACAGGCTACTTTTAAGCAAAAATCACTAATTATGTCAAATTGCTTAGAGCAGCAACATTATTTACTTATGATGAAGCCAATATCTCTAACCTCATTTCATGAATATTGATTTAAACCTTAGGTTCCAGAGATAGTCCAAACAATTAATCTACTAAATCACTGTTTGAAGAAACTATAAAATCAATATATAATGAAATTTGACCTTGAGTACACCTTTTCAGAGGAAGTGGATACCATAAATCCAGCATCATTGCTTCTCAACTATTTGAGAGTCTGACTTTCCATATAACAGTTTCTGAACTGTCATATGGAAAACTTTTGAAGTTTTTTTCATTAAGAAGTTTTCCTTAAGAAATCAGTTTTCTATACTTGTCTTTCTTTTTCTTTACATGTATTTCCCCAAGAGTGCTTGGTTGCTAAAGCACAGTCTGTGGATTGGATGGCCTTTCACTCCAAAAGAGGGAATCGAATGCATGCTTATCCAAAAGAGTTACAACTTACTGTTAGCCATGAAAGCAAATGTCATGGTACTGCAGGAGGGTGCAGGTTTAGACTTGCTGCCCCAAACTTTGCTGGTAATGTGCAACCATCTTTAAAAAAAAACCCAGTGATGTAAGACATGACATCCTTTTCTCTGTTGTTTTCAGTTTTAATTTCATTTCCTGTGACTGTGCCAAAGTTAAAGGATGTTGTGAAGAACACTTTCTACCTTTGGCTGGGGACTGTTGTGGGAAGATACATAAATGAGACACAAAATGAGAAATTAAGGTATCTAAGTCTTACGGCAGTCTTCATCAGAGTGTATACATTTTGTATAAGACATGTCTTGTAGAGCTTTTAGAAATGTCGGTGAGCACCACCTGCTACAAAAGTTAATGCAGAGGATATTTTGACAAGCTTTGAGTTCTCTCCATGTCCACTGGGTAGTTTCAAGGAGAAATGGAAGGGATCCAAAGCATAAGCGTGAAGGTTTCTTGCTACAGAGAGCTCTCAAAAGAGGATTGGACAAAGAGGAAAAGAGATTGAGTGTCTAGGAGTAACCATATGTTTTGTATTTCTGATGTGAAATACTATTTGGATATAGGAGAGTTATAAATATAGAATCATAGAATCATTATGGTTGGAAAGGACCCCCAGGATCATCAAACATCTCTCTAGCCACTAGACCATAGCCTCAAGTACTACGTGGAACCACAGAATGGTTTGAGTTGGAAGGGACCTTTGAAGACCATCTAGTCCAACCCCCTTGCAGTGAGCAGGGACATTTTCCACTAGACCAGGGTGCTCAAAACCCGATCCACCCCAGCCTTGAACACTTCCAAGGATGGGGCATCCACAGCTTCTCTGGGCAACCTGTTCCAGTGTCTCACCACCCTCATTGTAAAAAAAATTTTTTTTTAGTACGCTCTTTCGGTTTAAAAGTATTGCCCCCCCCTCATCCTGTCACTACAGGCCTTAGTAAAAGGTCTCCATCTTTCTTCTAAGCCTCCTTGAAGTATTGGGAGGCTGCAGTAAGGTCTCCCCAGAGTCTTCTCCAGGCTGAACAACCCCAACTCTGTCCTTACAGAAGAGGGGTTCCATCTCCCTGACCATTTTCGTGGCCTTCCTGTGGACCCGCTCTAAGAGGTTAGGGTCTCCCTTAGTTTTACATGTATTATATTAATGACGAATGACGTCATTACCATCTCTTCTCAAGTTTTGCTATCCTTGAGTCCCCCAGAGTGAACATTGCCCAGAAGTATGGCCTACTTTGTGCTGGATGACAAAGAGAAGTCAACAAGGAGGAATTCTCTGACTCCAAGAATGCCATTGCTCTTGGTGTGTGAAGTCATTGGATTCTTTGAGGTCATCACTAGCATGCTAGGAATTTTGAAGCGAAGTAATAAAACTTCTAAATATATAAAGCAGATCAATGTGCTGAGCATTTCTAGTAGAAGTTATAAAGAGCAATAAAGGTTTCCTGAGGTATTTTTGTTGTTCTTGACTGGAAAACAGGATTTTTTAATTATTTGGTATATGGACAATATATTACAGTCACTTGAAACTGAAAAGGTAATTTTTCCCCAAGCCCCTTCTGTTCCACCCTCAGAATTTCCTGTCTCAATGCTCTTTCAGGGATGACTCAATGGGAAGACCTACTGTTGATACCGACTTTTTTTTTTTTTTGTCCATTTTATTTTAAAGAACAATGGTAGTGATTCTAATGGCAGAATAATTTATGGAGAACTTGCTAGTTGCCTGGAAAAATCACTTTAATCTCACTTAATTGAACACTAAACCTTTTCTCTTCTGTAGCACTACAAAATCCTAACGTGAAATAACTTTTTTCTCTGAAAATAGGTAACTTTAGATTTCTCATGATATTTTAGGAAGCTGAGTAACTTGTGATCCTTATTGCTGTGGCCTCTAAAATGATGAAAAAGATTAAGGAAAGGTGTAGGCTGCAGATAAAGGTGTTTTTTTTTTTATTTGGAACAAAGCATATTAAGAAATTGAGGAATTAAACTTTATATAAGAATACCTCACAAGTAATGGTAAATATTTTGTGTTTTTATTTAAACACTTAAGAATGTTTTAATATTGTTTAGTATTGTAAATGCATTCTTTGATGGTTTCAGCACGTATTGAAGGAATCACAGCTTCTGCTTCTATTATTTTACTATTCTTTTTCATGATAACGTCTCTATTATTTATATCAACTGCTAATAGCAGGTATTTATTTACTTTAATGACGGAAAGGTTTATATGTGATGATATGCAGTTCTGCTGCAAAACTTGCTCTCATCTGATGGAATAATCGCTCTGGTGTCTGTCCTGTGGGAAGTGCTGCACGGATAGTTTCCCACTGAAGTTAGTAGAGCCTCACGCAGGTCCTAAGTGTGCCTGATGGTTCTCATAGCTGTGTTTATATAGAAATGGTTAAGTGTAAATATATACAGTAGAGTTTTGTAATGAATGCATTTTCCTTTGTAAATAATATCAGGTCCTATAAGACCAGTGCTGCTTATCCCCTGTTCTAGTCCTTTTTCCTCCTTGTGCCCTTTGTTTTACTGACCACCAAGTGATTTATGCCACAGCAGTATCAGAATGCTGCAATATCTCTTTGTCATTAAAAAACTGATGCTGAAACCCTGGTTATCCATAATCCAGTAAAATTCATTGTACAAAATTATTCACAAAGTACGTTGCCATTTACCTCTCTAACTTTGCAGCGGAAATGCCCATGACTCAGCTTCTTTACTGTCAATTTTGGAAAATTAAAGTGATTATTTACTGAAGGTTCCTTTTTTCTGCATAGCCAGTTGGTAAAAATAACAATTATATGGAGTGTTTTTCCTTTATTTTAGTATCAAAGATGCAGGCTCTGGGACAGATTGCATGAAGAGCACATTAACGCAGGACGAACGGTTCAGGTAAGGATGCTAAAATGACTGTGATATTAATGAAATTAATTACATACATAGTACTGGTTACCTCAGGGCTGGATCTGCACAGAGACGTATATTTGACAGGTGGATTTGACAAGTGCACGGTGTTGCTTTACTTCATTTAAAATGTAGGGTTTCCTCATTGTTTCCTGTGAGGCAATTGCGGTCAGAAATGTTTCAGAATTCGTTAGCAAACAAAAGTTTGGAGATTCTGGTCTTCTGCAAACCGTCCTCTTACATTACTAAATTAGAAGACAGGAATTGCAATAAGGGGTACTGTTAATTTTAAAGCATGGTGTCAGACCAAACACAGAAGATCTGGACTACTAGTTTGGTGTGCAGATCTCGTTAGATGTGTACCATCATGGAAGGAGGCAATACCAGACACACTGGTCAGCGTGGCATCGTCTCAGTGGCTTCACGCAGAGTCACCCACAACTCAGCACACAGGGAATCTCACGTTTGTTTCTAAAAAAAAGGCGTGTCTTGATGAAAATAATGCAACAGCTAACGTCAAAGATCTGCCTTCACACTGCTGAACAGCACACAGCCAAAGGTTGTCAATACAGGAAAACATCCAGGACCAGATCTGCGCTGCAAAAACTTGCTGATGCAGATAGAGAGGCTACTGGTTATAACGTGCTGTACTGGCAAAATTCTGGGGACAAATGTATCTTTGCCAGCAGGAAGGGCATCTTGTGTTGGTTTCATAGGTGGTCTTCAGAGGAGGGACATGACTTTGTTGCTAGAACAAACCTTTTGTGACCTGTGCTGCATCTAGGCAAGCAGGCTTTGCCAGCATGGGTAGCACAGGCCTAAACTGCTGTATTTCCTGATTCCAACGCTGTAAATTTCCATGTTTGTTGCAGTGCCTTACTGAATCCTGGGGGATATTAAACCAGACTAAAAATGGGGAAAAAAAACCTCAGAAGGAAGAACTTAATCCCCACTGAACAACAGTATTAAACAGTAGGCAGAGCTGGAGTTAAGTATGTTTTTGAAGAATGGAAGGTGTTAACGGACTTTTTTAGTGTAGGTTATAACAATTTATGTATCAAATCCACTTTATTATTCTGTTACTTGGAGGTTTGAATGTTTATTTTTATTTTTCACCAAGTGTTTTTTGAAATTTGAACATCAGTTTATTCTTAATATCAAGAGTCTTCCAAAGGTGGAAGTCCTGATAAAATAGTGGCATTCGAACAGGTGGTTTGCTTATGTCTGCGTTCTAAGCTATTTTCACATCTGAGGGGTAGGAAAGGCTTCTCTTGGAACTCTATCATCGGTATCATTTGTTCAGCAAGACAAAATCTATCAATAATTAAAGAAAAAATAATCATGTTGAAGATTATTTTTTAAGTACATTAAGTGCTTGAGTAATAAAACCTTTTATTTGTCTCTAGAAACATTCATATTTGTCTTGAACCTAAAGCCTGTCATTTTCACTTTCAGCCAAAATAAACTTTCCTATATTTTATTTGATGCCTTTTGCTTTTAGATCTGGATACAAGCTTTGCATTAAAGTGGTTCACATTCTGATACTCAGAGAGCAGAATAAGTATCTGGGTCCCTGCAAGAAGAGTAGACTAGCTCTTTGTTTTAATTAAATAGTTAGGAGTCTGGAGTACTTGATAATAAATTATATGATATGTAGAATGTGTTTGCTGTAAGCTGTTTAAATGTTTACCAATGGACTTGTGATCTATTTGTTTGCGAAGAAATCAGATTAATTATTGTGATACCAAATGTTCTTTGCAGCACACACTTTGCTCTCAAAATTAGATGTTGTAAAAATACATTAGGAATCCCTAAGTCAATATTGACCCAAGGCATCCGCCACAGGTTTTAGACAAATATATGCACAGCCACTCTACATTTAATCCATGTGCACATAATTAGCCATTTTTCTGAATTTTCAGTTTACCCAGAATAATTACTTCTGTTGTACTTTTGATGATGGTCAAAATTATAATAGAAGTATAGATGAGCATAAATGTATACCCCTTCTTTCTGGTGACTGGATGCCACATTAGAAACTTCTGAAAAGGAAAGTGAAGAAACCAGGGAAATATTTGTGTAGGGCACAATGACACCCTTTCAAAAATACTGAGAAAATAGCTCTTATATCCCATATATTCATTTTCACAAATTTAGGGATGGTCCATAGACTTATTAAAATGTTAGGCCCAGAATAAATATGCAGTTTTGCTGGGCTTTGCCCACATATGTGCTGACTGCAACATGCAACTTGTTAATTATTGCATGATTTAAGCTAATTTCAATGAAATGGCAGTGTTTTGTCGTAGCACCTAAGGACTGCCTTGATCATATTCGTAGCAAGAGGAAGGAAAATGCTTCAGTCACTAGAGACGATATAATGCATTGAACAAAAAAAAAGGGAAAAATGCTGTGCATGAATGATTTGGCTTTAGAATATTCAGCCCACAAAAGGAGACTCTGTCCTGCCAAACATACCTCAGCAGACATAGTCTTGCCACTGTGCTGTAACCTGGAAAGCTACTTGAAAAATGTGAATCTATTTTTTTTTTCTTTTTCGCTTCTGTCATTTCCATTTCAGCTGAAAATGGCTTACAACTAAAAGGTGATTTTCAGTCAGCTCTATTGCATGAATCTTCAAAGCTTAGCTGTATGGCTCAGCTGTGCTGTACCATCTTTAAAACTATGCCTTCTTCAAATTAAGTATCTTTCTGTAATACTATGCAAATATACTGGGAGAGCAAATACTATAAAGAAAAATTCTGTGTCTTTTGGGCTGAATTTGGTGAGTTCAGGAGTTCCCAGAAAACAGGATTTTGTATCACTAAGTAAGCTTGGCTTTAAAGGTGGAATCAGTTGGGAAGAGGGTGATATACTTTTATGCTGTACCCAGAAGTTAAACTCTGCCCCATTAACATGATTATGAGAAGAAGTCACAGTCTTTTGTATTTCCATAACATTTATCATGTTACACCCTGGTGAGCTCCTGAGTCGCATCTCCTTGCAGCAGGGCTTAGCTTTCTTGCTAGGCTGAATCCATTTAGCTTCTGATTAATGGACAGTAAATGGAATAAGAGTCCTCTCTCCAAAACCACAACGAAAGAGGTACTAAAATTAAATTTCACCAAATAGGCAAGTACCATCATCTGGTTCCTCCATCTTCTTTCTCACAAATATTTCTCTGTGATCAGCAAGGTAATAACGAACAGTGAAAGTGAGCATCTGATTTAGCCTTTCCTTAGGGTGAGTTGTTTGTATCTCTTGAAGCTTCTGTTCAGGATTTCTGAAAATTCCAGCAGCAAGTTTGTGGCTGCGTTGGTCATTGCACAGTAACTGTCTTAGTTATGCTCATGCAGTTGTGTGCATTTTTAGATTTTAAAAGCCTAGGCAATAAAACCCCCTCTATTTTTGCTCTAGGTAGAAATTTATCTCACATGAGATGCCTGCATGCGCTCATCTTGCTCATTGCAAATAGTTCCTATCTTCTCAAAACTCTTGTAACTAAAGAAATATTTCTGTTTTATTAGATTTGATATTCCAATCAAACAAATATATTAATCCTTCTTTTGAAAAAAGAATATAAATATTGAAAAATTGTTCTCCTTTGTCCCTGAAGTTGTCTTTACCAAATGAAAAGTCGGGGGTTGTGAGTGATTGTGTTCTGAAGTGCTATAATCACCACAGTCGCTTATTCTAAAAAAAACACCCAAATTTTGAGAAGCAATCACTTACTTTATGTGGATATTATTTTAACTTGTTGCAGCTTGCGTAAATATTTTGGCATAGGCCTAAATTGATCACAGGCAATGAAATAACTAATAATTACATAATGAATTAATTAAATACTTTAACTGAAACAAAAAATAAAACAAACTTACATATTTACCCGGAGAACTGACAGCAAGAAAATAAAAATATTGATGGGGATGGCTTCAGAAATATTTTTCCTTTGTTTTGTGGTTGACTGATAGGATGGGTAAATGAGTTTGCCAGAGAAGATAATAGGTACCAGCTTTTGCTTGGTCTCTGGTTCTTGCTCTCCTGGGGCAGATAGCTTTGTGTGGCCACATCCAAAAGCACTCAGCGGTGTGTCCCGGTGCTGCCCCACTGCACTGCTTAGGGACTGCTGCGCTGGGAGCTGCCACCCTCATTTGGTTTTTTATACATAGAGAACTGAGGGAACACAAAAGCACATGCAAATATTAGAAATATAACAGACTTAGGGAGCTGGTTGTGGTGCGGTGGCACCTCTAAGTAAGAAGAGCTGGAAGTACAGACGCCTTCCTCTGTGGAGAGTGCTGAGCTCTGGCTGAGGTGACTGAACCGCTGTCTCGCTCAGTATCGCTGTTGGCTACAGGACTGTCATCTGCCTTAGGAAGAGCAGGAGGTGGGTCGTTTACTTGGAAGGCATCATCTTTAGGCTGAGCTACCTAAAGTAAGGGCAAGCCCCTTCTCTGCAGAGAGCTGTATATTTATGGGGTGACTCTTCTGCAAAAGCATTATAAAAAGACCAGGGAATAGCACTGTGTACAGAGTAACAGAGTCTCAGAGACCCAGGATGGGTTCAAGGGGAAGATTCACTGTGCAATTGGAGGCTCAGGCTTTTACAGCAACTGGGTGCATCTTTGACGAGCGAACCAGCTGCAGTCAAACAATGCGGTGTGGAAAAGAAGGTGGATGTAGAGGAGAGGTGATCTGGAACATAGGGACTGCTTGAAACCTGAGACTTCTGAAAGTTCTTTTTGGTGTCAGTTTATTAACACTTAGAAATGGCCCTTTTTAAATTTAAAGATAATCAGGATGGTAGTTGCTTCCCAACTATTGAAGGTGTCTGGCGGTCTTACATAGTAAACTACAAAATAACTCTTAAAACTGTTACAGCAACTCCGTGCCAACATGAGAGAGATGGAGAAACTCTGCTTGCGAGTCCGGCAGGAAGACATCCCCGTTCTGCAGAGAATGATAAATCCTGTTAAAGAGGAAGCTTCATTTGCCATAAAAGACTTCCTGCAGCTCCATTCTGAATCTGCAGAAGAACTCAAAAGGCAACTCGAAGGACATGATGATGCCTCTTTAACCAGATCTGCAACTGTAGCAGGAGGTAGTAGAATTTAATTTCTGTATCTGTTGTATATGTATCATACCCAATCTGCAGTTTCTCTGACCAGATATGAGGTAAACAAATGAGATTTCAGTTGAATAATAATTGTTAATCAAGAAATTGATTTCTTTCCCTCCACAACACTTTTCTCATGACCTGTGACTGTGTTTTGGTAAGTGGAGAATGCTCTAATTAAGTATCTTAAGAACCTAAATAGCTGTAGTCTTCCATGAGAAAGATCCCATAGCCTTGGATCTTGCAATAGAGGACTGTTCATAGGAAGCAAGATAATTACAGTCACGTTTCTCTTTAGCTTGGCTTCTTTTTTTTGCCCTCCAAATCACTTGATCATATGTGAGTAATCATTTAGGCCATTTTCATTGAATTAGTACTTGCAATATCAAGAAAAGAACAATTTTTATATGACAGTAGAATATGCCACTGCTGAAATAGGTGGAAAAGGGGAGCGAGTCTCTGTGTAAAGGAGAGTATCTCTGCCTGTAGTATTTTAACTTGGTAACTGACAAGAAAGCAGAAAACAGTATAAATCCATTTAAAGAAAATATTTTAAAAACACACTATAATATGCTGCAAGTCAGGTAAGTTTGCAGTTTTTCCCTCCTTTCTGTACAAAATGTCTTTCCTCCTTCTACCATTCTGTCTTCAGGGAAAGCCCTTATTATGCCCTGGTACTGGCTGGAGTTCTCTGCGCATGCTCTGTGAGATGGTTACATCAGGATTAAATCCTTCCCCATAACAGTAATTAGTTTGATTGCTGAAGTAGTAGCATTTATTGAAATTGTTTGAAAAACTCATGGGTCTTAAAACTGAAAGAGTGTTCTCAGTCAATGGCATTGTAGAAGAACCTGCCATCAAATTTGATTTCATGACCCTGTTTGCTACATAAAGAACTACAAGAATGCTTTCAAGTGTGATTAACAAGCCAGCGAGTCTAATGATCAAACAGGGAGAAAAGTAGATTCGAAGACCAGGCTTGCTTTTGAGAATGTCATGTGCAGCGCTATCAGAAAGACTTATGAGCATCAAGATATATCAAATATAGAACCACAGAACGGTTTGAGTTGGAGGGACCTCTGAAGATTGTCTAGTCCGTCCTCCCTGCCATGAGCAGGGACATCTTTCACTAGCTCAGGTTGCTCAAAGCTGCATCCAACCTGGCTTTGAATGTTTCTAGGGGGGAGACATCCACAACTTCTCTAGGCAACCAGTGTCTCACCACCCTCATCATAAAAACTTTCAATCTTTTTGTCACGCCGACTAAAAAGAATGAATCGGCTTTTAACATACAAATCTTGGCTTTTCTCAACACCTTCTACATCCTGTAGCTGATTGTCCAGTAGTTTGTCCTAATAGCTTTGTGGTTTTCAGAGTCTGGTTGCTTGCTGCAGTCTCCTTCCCCTCCAAGAAAGGAAGATGAATCTGTTCTTCTGCAGTCCTCTGGGACTCCCTTGTTCGATTTCTCAGGAATATGCAGAGGCTCTTTCTTAAATAGAGTAAATTTCATCAAACCCTCAGGACTTGAATTAAATTCTAGATCTAGCTCATCTAAATATTTTTTTACCTGTTCTATTTATGTTCCGGCCTATCCTTTTTTTTTCCTTTCATAATTTAAATTAATTACATCAAATACCTGATGACAGCTGCATGTTTTATAAAGACTTGTTGTGCAGCTCTTCTGCAGTCCTTTATCCTTTAGGAACTTCCTCCTTAGAGTTTCTGTTGATGAATTTGTTGATATCTCCTCGTCTTCAGTCTTTCACTCTGCATTTTAGCATAGTGAACTCTGGTGTTCAGTGATCCCCTTCATCCATATTAGCCGTTACTTTCCAGCTCTTTGCAAGCTCTTCTCTGTTGAAATCAGAACTAAATGTAAAATTTTGCAGTTGTCCTCAATACATTCTGGTATTTCATTGGAAAGGTACTGGCCTATTGCTTTTCGAAGTTACATGGGTGGCAAATGGGAATTAAGGTTTAATTTCAAAGAACAGGACTGCTTTTTGAATCAAATAACTTTAAAGTATGGAGGCCACTGAGCTTGACAGCACCTCAGACAAAAAATTGATCAGAAAGATTGGGCTGAGAAGGACAGAAAAATATTACTGGAATGACACGCTCCTGCAAGTCTGCTCAAGAATATGGAAATAATTCACCCCATTTAAAGTGAAACGTACAGTCAGGCAGACAACTAAATACAATTAAACATGTCCTTTTTTCAGTTTGCCTGCCTGTGGAAGCAGCTCTGTTGAATTGCTAACACAGATGCAATATCTTGCCTATTCTTTTGTGCTTAGAGGCTGCAGTCCTGAAAGCAAATCTTGGCTGCTGATCTTAATCAAAGGAGCTTCAGTCTGCCCGTTCTTTGTAGCATGTTGCTTCCCATCTGGGAGAGGAGGAAGGAGTTTACAAATTCAAATAGTCCGTTTGGAAGGCACGTCAGTGATACGATGTAGTCCCTTCCCCCTTTCTCCATCCTCAGCTGAGGTCCAATAGAAATGGAATTTAATTGCATTTTAAACAAATATTAACAAAAGGTGAGACTCCACTCTTAA
Source organism: Coracias cyanogaster (assembly GCA_033124195.1). Classification (NCBI taxonomy): domain Eukaryota; kingdom Metazoa; phylum Chordata; class Aves; order Coraciiformes; family Coraciidae; genus Coracias; species Coracias cyanogaster. The sequence continues at coordinate 22,704 of JAVSBS010005401.1, forward strand.
AATTACTAAAATCTTTTAAGCAACATATTGAATCTTCTGGAGCATTAGATTTTTATCTTGAGCATAATGAGGTGTGAAGCTGCTCTGTGAAATCTGCAGAGGTGTTTTGTATTCCTGCGTTTCTGTGGAGATGCTGCAAGTGGCAGGTGGAACCACTTCCATTCTCCGTTCTATTACAATCGCTTAGACTTGATAAAACATGAACTAGTTAATATAAATTTCTTACTCATACTTTCAGCCCAAATGTGACTTCACCTTCTCTTACCCCTCTTGTTCTTTCTTTACTTTAGTTTTTTGGAGTAAGTAAAGAATTTTCTTGGAATTTTTTCCCAATAATTTTTAGTTATTAGAAAATGGTTCCACTGTAACCCTACGTACAATTCTCTGGAATGTGTGTGATGGAAAACATTGGTATTATTTATGTACTTAGAAGGATGTGCTTTTCTCCAGTAGGTCAGCATAGATTGGTAAGGACAGATCACAGCAGGGAACACAATTTGTGAGGAGGCAATTTTGCTTAGTGAGCTTTTTTTTTTACTTTTCAATGACGAATATTTTCATTTCAAACACCTTAGCATGCATGTGGCTGATTAGGGAAGAGTACGCTTCTCTTGGCAGAAGAAATTTGATTCTGAAATAGGATTGTGAAGCATCGAAATGGAATAAAATACTCAAACCCAATGTTAAATGTCAGAATATGTAGCAGAAGTGGTTTACTCCAAAAATGCACACATTTGGATATAAGATTAATAATGTTGAGAAGGTAAAAGCAATATTTTAGAACTGAGTATGTAACGTTAATTAATCTGATGTTATAAATCAAACATATGTTCTGGAAGAACAGGTGATGATTGTGGAAGGTGAAGTGCCTTCCATGTCTGGGTTCTTAAAGAAATAATTAGTGAGAAAACCAAGCCCAAAATCTCTTACTCCATCATTGTTACTCTTACTTAGTAACGATGGCTGAGGATCAGCTTCATTGACGTTCTATTGATCTAGGAGTAGGAAGATTAGGTCCTTCATGTATTTTGAGATACTGGGATAAAAATGTTGAGAAATGGACAAATGTTATAAAAACGTATCGTTTTTATTTTATCTTAAATTAGTTCCATGAATAAGCGTGCACTACTACTGCCTTTTTAATGAATACAATTATTTTTGTTTTCCATTGTTCATATCTCTTATAGTAACAGTTGTATAATATTACAGTACCCTGGCACATTGTTTCTAAAGAAGACTTTAGTGCAATATTTACACTTCAGTATCATTAGACACCTCTAACCAGTCTTCCCCATATTAAACTTTCTCTTGATACTGCCCTCCCAAGAAAGAAAACATCAGTGTCCTACTGAAGTAGCCGTCTTCCCTCAGAAGCTGGAGCTGTCTAAATTAACGTGGTCTTCGCACGTGTATTTACATACGTACATTCTCCAGTCTGCCTTTCATACTTGCGAGCTGTTCCTTAATCCTTGCCATGACAAGCCAAACTCATTTGTTGTATTTCTTTTCTACCACTGAATTCCTTCCCCGTAGCGAGGCGCGTGTCCATTACATCCGCAGTGCCTCAAGACTGGGCTCTTTGGAGGAGATCCGTCTGTGTCCACTCACTAGGCCTGCTCTCCCCCACGCCACCCGCCTGTCTCTCCTTCCCCAGTTTTTCTGCCATACTTTGTCCTACTGTCTTCTGCATGCAGTCAGGTGATTTAGAAAGGGAGATACTTGAGAACGTCTCCTTTACACCTCTGAGCTGCGAACGTTTGTCATCCTCACAGTACTGGATGTCACCCGGCTGGATCCAGCATGGAATGCTGGTTTTTACTGCTTTTACTTGGAAAGCTTTTGCTTCCAGCTTCTTTTAGCCCCAGATGGCTGAGAGTCAAACCGGAAGCATAATAATCAATCATAAAATGAATAACTGTCTACTCAGTTTTGGAAGCGCAGTGATTTTGTGTCGTATGTAAAGGAAAAGTTTTTGCTCCAGGCTCAGTTTTCTTAGCTTGGTGGATACAAAATTAATTAATTGACCTTGAATTCAGGGGTATAATTTAATATCATTCTCAGAACTGATTG
>JAVSBS010005402.1:14869-30986 GCA_033124195.1 Coracias cyanogaster
TTCCATTTTATTATTATTATCTTCATTAAAGCTGTTTTAGTTTTCTAATCTGGAAGCCTCTCTCTCATTCCCTTCCTGTCCCATTTGGAAGGGGGCCATAAGTCTCTCTCCCTTATCCTCTTTCTCTTTGTCTCCTCCCCCCCCCCGCACTGGGGGGGAAGAGGGGTTAACAGAGCTCTGGTGGATTGAACCTAAACCTCTTGAAGTCGGAGTTGCGTTAAGGAGGTTTGAGTTCAGATGTGATGTGGCAGTTCCTCTGTCTGTGGTTTGCTTTGCAGGTTGCTGTCGAAGAGTGTTTGACGGATACAGTGCCAATCCGTTTCGCTTCAGATTGTTGGTGTTGAGTGGAAGGTTGCAGAGGTCACTGAGGGGTAGGGTTTGTACATCAGGAGAGGAACCTTAAGAGAGCTGCGTTTTCACTTCTAAAGAGGTGCAAAGTGTGGATTGTGTCTCAAAACCGACCTCTTGTGGCAGCATGAAAACTGACTTAGACTTCCACAATTGGCTTCTTGATAGAGTACTTTAAAGGACCATTCTTACAGATTTCCTTCACTGGATACAACAGTACTTGGTGACTTAAATAAAAAAGTGTTCTCCAAATAACTTGGTAATTCTGTTCAATCTTCTTTCTGCTGAGTTAAACAAATGCTTTTAAGTTGTACTTGTGCATTTTGAAGAAGAGAGGACAACAACTGGAGAAGGAGATGCTAAAAATACAAACCACCGGACAAAGCGAACATGCTTGGGTGACTTAAAGCTAAGTGAGGACGAATTTCAGGAGCTGTTGGTGTTCTGTCCCTGCTACCACGCTGGCAGGATGCAGCGAGTGAGGAGTGCAGGCTGGCCAATGGCTGATCTTGCTCCTGGATGAGCATGTGATGTGTCGTGTGCGTTGTTTGCTGTTTACTGCTAGAGCACAGGAATCTGCCTGTCCTGAGACAATACCATAGAGCTCTGGTTTGTGCTCTTGACATGACCTTTTCCATTGCACCATTGACATACTGCGAGTTTTCTAGCATTGAAGCAGGGAGATCTGAAGTGAACTGGAAGAGGTTTGATGGGTCAGAGAGGACCTGCGGGACAAGATTCTTAGGCAAAGGCTTCCTCCTGGAAGCTGATCTCTGCAGCAGTCTCTTGGCATGAGCTTGGGCAAGGTTGGGTTAAATTTCGTTGTAATATTTTGGAAGGACTTGCCTCTGCAGAGTCTGAGTTTTGCTGAGAGGCACTGAAAAGGAGATTCTTGAACCATTTAAAAATGCTTTTTCTTCCCCAGATGTCATCTTTCACAGGGTTTAAATGCTGCCTAGGAAAGTTTAGTGGCACAGTTACTCTATTTGCCAGGTGGACACAGCCTCAGTGCGGAGATGTCTATATGCGTGGACAGATTGTTGACATTCCTGTGGTGTACAAACCCTTCACTGCTTGGTTTTCAGATGCCCATGTCTTCATGCATACTTCATGAAGCACCGAAGATGGTAGTGTCAATACTTAGCTTGCCACTGGCAATCAGCACTAACATGCAATTCATAAATCTGCAAGCGAACCAAGTAAGAGCCTCCAATGATACGGTGTTGGTGAGATTAGATTTTGTGATCCTATAGCTTCTTTATTTTCTGTGTTCGACACCTAGTGTGCAACAGGACGGCTGCAGGTTAAAGATCTTGAGTTACGGAAACTTAATCTAAGCAGATTTAAGAGCTGAAGGCAATTCCCTTTACAAAGTATTTTCCTGCACATCAGATGTTAAGGATTTTCTCTGGTAGAGGGAGCTTGGCTTTGTTTATCACCATTTCTTTGTACCTGCTGTGTTCCTTGTCGTACTTGCAGTTCAGCAAGAATGGTAAACATCAAAATAAATATGGGCCTTGGAAACTGGTTTGTTCTTGCCTGTTTCAATAGGAGCATCACTTCCTGCACATTTCCTGACTAATTAACTCAGAGTTGCAAGGATATCTAGTAATAGACTCCTCTTGCTGTGGGAGATGAGCTGACAGCTTCCAGGAGAGCGCTCGTAGCGCTCACCTACGTCTAAGGGTGAACTAGACCAGAACTAAGTCTGTTCAGTGATTTACTTTTCAACTGAGTCTCTTCTAAGTAACTGCACTTTCTGAAGTGAATGGCAGATTTTTTGTAGCCAATGTCTGCTTTAGAAATGATAACGCTCTGTGTTTATAATTGCTCCTAAAACTTGATAGACAAAAAAGCTGTTGCTTATACTTACTTCTGTACAAACCCAGGTCACTGCTAAACCTTGTGTGCCACACCGGGGTGTAGTATATGAGAGCTCACACATGCAAGAGGAACAGATCAGGCAAGTGACCAACAACTGATCATTCCATGTACCTCATATTCGATATAAAGCTGAAGGATCACAAAAATTAAACTCTCTCCTCAAGGGCTGGTGTCTGAGGGTGAAATGCTAGGGCCTGAGCAATAGGCCCTGACTTAAAGTTGCCATATGGATGAATATCACACTGGATAGTATGGCTGAAACCAGCAGAGGATTTTTTTCTCTGCTGGGAAATTAGCTGTGGGAACGGACACACAGCTATCCTGAGAGACAGACCAAAGCAGTTAGAGGTGCCTCCTCCTCTTTGGGTTTCTTCCCAGGCTTGGCCAACCTTGGGCAGATCCCGATAAGGAGGAAAAATAGCAGGTGTCCCGCTTTTAAAGTTATTTTTGAGGCTTGCCTATGCAACCTGAATTGTTTATCCAACAGTATAAAAGCTGGTCCTGCTTGTAGAGAACTTGGGAAAGCCAACCTGCGAGTGGACGTACCATGCAAGGTTTTCCCCAGCCACCAGACAGGACCCCCCCGACTGCTCGCTGCAACCAGGATTTCCCAGCAACGACAGAACAGAACGAGTATATTGAATGGGACAAGGGTAACAGAGTTCATAGGAATACTGGTAATGGATTTTTCCTTTTGGTGTCTGTCGTAGTTTGGCCATGTTCTTTGGTGGAACGTATCACATACTGCGGGTACACCTCGCTGGTATTTGCCGGGGTGGTTTGTGCATGGCTATGGTGACATTTGGGGTATGGTTGGTCTCCCCCTCGATTGATGAGGTGATCGCCTGGTTTCTTTTCCCTTCTGTTACTGAGTTTGTAGTTAAGTTCGTTTTTCCTTTTGTTATATCACCTGCAGTGAGTGGGTTTCTCTCTTCTGTTACTGGCCATGTTATATCATTTCTGTGCCCCATGGGGATAGATAATTAAATCTGTATCTGCTTATGCATCTGTCTCCTGGTAACGGTGGCATTCTTTGTGCTGGGCTGGGTAATTGGCAAAACAAAATTGGCTTCATGGACAGCCCCGTCTGAAGTTCCTGGTTGGGAAGACCCCACGGACAGTTCACTGGCTCATGAGTGAGCTGAGGTCAGAGGACCATGCGAACAGTGGGAGAACTGTGACACTGTAAAAGCTGGAGCAATGGTTGAACTGCCTGCAGTGGTGACTGTAGTTGATTAACCAGAGTTAGTTAAGAGATAGAGAGCGATGCCTCCACGTGTGTCTTGAAAATTGGTATTTGTGAATGTGACTCAGTGAAAGTCCTTTGTTGGGGATAAGTAGATCAGTTAAAGTCCTGGGACTCTGGCAGATGACTGCTGAAATTTTGTCACTATTGCTGTTTGTTCTGTAGTGCTAATTGTTCTGTCACTTTACCTAAAGATAGTATGAACACTGTGATTCATCCATATGTCAGGGGACCGAGTGAAGTGCTAGGGCACCATCAGCTCCAGGGATGGGGACTCCACCACTGCCCTGGGCAGCCTGGGCCAGACCTTCATAACCTTTTTGGGGAATAAATTGTTCCTCACGTCCTACGTAAACCTCCCCTAGCTCCTCATGATGGAGTTTTGGTAACGGCAATACAGCCAAAACCCTTCCAGGATAAGATACCAACCATACCAGAGTAGTCAACAGCCAAGCAACTTGATACACAAGGCAGGAGCTGCTGTTGTCCAGCAGTGGTCAGTAGTTATCGGCTCTTAAAACCAAAGTCTGAGGAAATCTTCTCACTGATACAAAGCAGAGCAGAAGATGAGCCCACACCCAGGTGTATGGATTGTCTCTCTTACTCAAGTTTAATAGTTATGTTTCTAATACCATCTTATGTATCAAGATACACCCAGTTTACATCAATTAAAAATCAGGCAATTGCCCCACTACAAGAAAGCAGTGTTTATAATTGAGTAAGAAAAAACCAAAAGACACTGAATCCACTGACCAAAATCAATGAATTCCATAGTATTTAAATTAAGGATATCAGCACATTGAAATGTTCTCAATATTTTTAGTTTTAAAAAAAGTAGTACAAAATTATATTGAAACTTGAAAATTTATGAGAAGCTGTTTTTAGGAGCTCTGCACAGCCCCGCTCAGGAGCAGTGATGCTCTGATAATGGCTTTTTGACTCCAGTTATAAAGATAGAACCCATTTCTTTAGGGAGCGGGTCCTATGGCACATCCTCTACGTATGGTTGTTGTTAAGATTGTTCTTATTAAAGAATCTCCTTGCCTCCACGCTGCTAAGGGACACAGAGCAACGGGATGGGTTCTCCTTCCTGTACTCAATGCTCTCCATCATAGCTTGCTTGATCACCTGGAAAACAGGGAACAACATGTCATTCAGGGAAATAATGAACATGAGCTCTGGAGCCTCCAACACAAGGACATCAACCTGTTGGAGCGGGTCCAGAGAATGGCCACAAAGACGATGCAAGGGCTGGGACACCTCTGCTGTGAGGACAGGCTGAGAGAGTTGGGGTTGTTCAGCCTGGAGAAGAGAAGACATCGGGGAGACCTCATTGCTGCCTTCCAGTGTCTGAAGGGGACCTACTAAGAAAGCTGGGGAGGGACTTTTTATGAGGGTTTGTAGTGACAGGATGAGATATAATGGGTTCAAACTGGAAGAGGGGAGATTTAGATTAGAAATTAGGAGGAAGTTCTTCACTCTGAGGGTGGTGAGATACTGGAACAGGTTGCCCAGCGAAGTTGTGGGTGCTCCATCCCTGGATGTGTTCAAGACCAGGTTGGATGGGGCCTTGAGCAACCTGGTCTAGTGGGAGGTGTTCCTGCCATGGCAGGGGGTTGGAACTAAATGATCTTTAAGGTCCCTTGCAACCCAAACCATTCTATGATTTTAGTGATTTATTAACTGACAGGGAAGACCACTTCAGATGTCAGCAACTGTTGTTCCTACTTTTAACAGTGCTCCATCATTGAACCAAGTGATGGGTAGAGTATTACTGCAAATACTATTTCTTAATTATATAAACCATGGATTAATAAAGGTATGAGAGGATATCAGTAATGTCGAAGATGTCACCCAAGAATATACACCTTTTAAACCAAGTCCCCATTAAATCCTGAAGGGTAAAACAAAACATTGAGAAATTCAGATTCAAAGGACATAGAAAATAATTACTATCTCAAGATAAAAGTAAATCCTCAGTTTTGCTTCTTGAAGTAACAAGATTTCTTTACTATATTGAGAAAAAAAAGCATTTCTCTATTGGGGATGATCATTTACACTTGTGAATATGGCCAGTGACTCCATGGATGCTGGGATCACAGTGCCAGGTTTCAGTCAAGAGCAATTAAAAATAATTAATAATGAGCTAGCTGATGAAGAAGTTTCCAGAGATCTCTACAGACAACTTCCAAATTCCTTTTTTTCCCATTAGAAAATCATCACACTTAAAGAACTCAGTATAAAATCCTGGACATGACATCTACATCCTCCAGTTTGCTCGTTGGCCCCGCAGGGCTTTTGATGGCAAAACCAACACAGGAACCATGTTAGAAAAGAACACGAAGGGGAATGGACACGCCCAAGCACAGGCTCAAACATTGTGAAAAACACACACATCCTACACTCCAATAGTTCTGCCATGTGGGAGATGGCCACAATATTATATCAATCCTCTTAGCCCCAGAAACAATGATTAGACTTATTTTTTTCCACTGGAAAGCACCTCTGGTGTTTTTGGCAGCATATTTGCTTAGTGGTTTATCATTGACAGAGGATCGAGGCTGGCAATGCTTCCTACAACACTGATATTTTAGTGCTTCAGAAACAGAGGTCAAGTGAAAAGACCAAATTATCTTCACCTAATTCTGTGTATCTCATCCAACTCTCTTCAGGGAACTCCAGCCACTCTACTGCCTACAGTGACTGGACTTTTCTTTCTGTCCCATGCTGGAAGGATGCAAGTTGACCACGCCACAGTCTGCGCATGCTTCTACACAAACTCATGAAGGTCCTACCTAGGGTATGCTCCAGACCTCATTAAAATAAAGCAGATGTTTTCTACTGACTATAAAGGGCTTTGAGCCAGGCTCAACTTTGTGAAGAGCAAGGGGCACAACTAAATGTAGGAAGCACTTTGGGTGTTAGAACAATCAGGCAAACACTGACGTAAACCCCTGCACCTTCTGTATGGCCCATTTAGAGCTTTACTCACATCACCTACTTCCCTGTTTAATGGTCTAAGTCCCTTCCACACTGGCATACATACGTCTATGTTATTGAGGGTGTTGAACTCCATTAGGTCATGAAGCCTCTTGAAAGCCTCATTGGGATACTGGAAGTTGAAGGTCGAGAATGGTGTATTCGGATCATCAAAAATGTCAAAGTCTGCAAAATCCTTCTCTTCCTGTGTTTCTCTTGGAATGCCTGCACGCAGAACAAACATAGAAGACATTTGTAATGTTCCATCTGAGGACTTACCATATTCTTTTTTAATGGCTCTTTTGAAATCTCTAACTGCTACAGATAGACTTAACGAGTGATTTCAGAGACAAACCTTTTCTAGTATATCATCACCATGTCATTACAAAGCTTCAAAGGAACACTTAGATTCAGCATCACAAACTGTGTGGCTCACCTGGAGCTTTGTACTTCCGGAAGTTGATGTTTGCCAAAACAAAATGGATTATAGTTGGACAGTCTTTCTCGGAAGAGGTGTCCTTTGGTTTGAAAACATAGCACTCCTTCATGCCCTCTCGATCAAAGACATTTGGGTCTATTTTGGGGAAAGGAAGCTTGTTCATTTTGGCCCATTTTTCAGCAAGCAAAATTTCCTGTAAAGATAACAAAGACTCAGGTGCATGTAAGTGGGGTTTTAGGTGGAGGGACACAGGGCACTGTGGTTACTAGAAGCAGTTTTATTAACTCACACTTGTTTATGGAAAAGGACTGATCAAGTCTACAAGGAGAGTGGTGAGACCCTGGTCCAGGTTGTCCAGAGAGGTGGTCAGTGACCCATCCCTGGAACTATTCCAGGTGAAGTTGGACGGGGCTCTGAGCAACCTGCTCTAGTTACAGATGTCCCTGCTCACTACAGATGACCTTGAAAAGTCTCTTCCAACCCAAACCACTCCATGATTCTATGACTCTAAGTCAATCTTTATACAGATACCCCAGCATGGAAAACTGAGCACCTAACTGAGCCTGCTCTGTCTTCACTACCTGCAATGATTCACAGGAAAGAAAGAACTGGTCTGTCACATAAATCTTTGGGTGAATTTACAGAACTGACAGAAAAAAAAAAACCAGCTTGCAAACTGAGTATCAGTGCTATGGAAACCATGAAGAGTCAATAAACACCAGGCCACACGTTGGTATGTTTGGAGTCACAGCACAGACGAGCATTTGAAAGCATGCAAAGCGAAGAAGTAAGTCTGGAAAACAGGCCTTTTTTTTTTTTTTCCTCGTGACAACTCAGTAAGCAAAACAATTTGTAAATAATGACTCAAAAGCATGTAATAAGGGCACGTGAGAGGAAGGAGAGGGAAGGTCAACATCTTTAATCTTGGTTTTGAAGGAAACAGGACCCTTCTTTGGGCAACTGTTTTGGATACACAAGAGATTAAAAGATAGTGGGTGTAAAATGATAAACCCAGAGCAGAGTCACTGACCTCAGCCAGCAGATTTCACTGTGTGTTTGAGCAGTGGAAGTATCTTGGAGTGCTACCACAGTGCAGGCCAGCTCTTGAACTGGCACTGAAGTGCAAGCAGAACCAATGGGATTGCACAGCCAGTAAACACAACTGGTTTCTGTCCTGCAGGCCATTAGTATAGAGCCTCTGCCTGTGGACTATACCTGGGTATGAGCTGGAGCTACATCATTCTTCTCACTAGACACCTACTTGCACTTCAGAAAGCATGAATAAATCGTTTCAATGGTAGCTTCAGGAAAACCCAAGGCACCATTTAATTGGTGGTCCACCATTTTTTCTGGTGCAAAAGGATTTTGCCATTTTTAAAATGACTTTTTTTTTTTTTTTTTAACAGAAAAACCTTCTGAACCTTCTGGATACCACTTGGCTTCCAACCAAACTCCCTCTTTGGACATTCACCAAAACAAGACAGAAAATGGCAGAAAGCTCCATGAGTAGGCTAAGAGCAAATGACCACCACAGCCTTTTCCTCTAACCCAATGTGCAGAACTGCAACAAAGGGAGGAAACAGAAGATGTTTCAGAGGAGATGACAGTGCTGTGTCAGTATATTTAGCTGATGGGAAAAACAGTCAGTTGTAACAAAAAAGGAGAAATTCTTAAACAAATAGAAAATCAAAAGAAGAATCAGTGTGGGATTCAGTCAAGGAAAAATGAAGGATCTCTGCTCTAATAAGAGTCTTCCCAGTGCTCTATTCTTCCAAATAGTCTCCACAAGACCTAGAGATTAAAGAAGTCCCTCCTTTTTATTCTCCTGGAACTTGTTCTTTGCATGACAACACTGATCTAGTGTTCATTTTGCTACTGTTGTTCTATTCTAACATTATTTGGGGTGTTTGTTCCTCGATAGCAAGAGGAAGGCGAAAAATACTCTGTTTTAACGGAAATTTCTCTGTAAAGCAACAAAGAACGCCAGTTATTTCTCAAACATGCATGTTTTCTTGATTTCCTTAAAAAAATATTTTAAAAAAATCCACTCGGCTTTCAAATAAATATTGCCTATTTTTTGAGAACCTTAAGTGCTGCGTTTTCTGTGTCAGCTACCAAACTGCTCCAAGATGAACCATTTCAGATCAGTCAGAGCTGTCTGGATGTGCAGGTTGCCCAGGTTGTATGGACTGACCACTGGGCTCTCCACACCTGCCACAGAAAACAGCCGGGTCATTTCATCCACGTTCTTCTGTTGTTGCTTTGCTCTGGCCTAAATGGATTTAGAAAGAAGTTCTTCACTGTGAGGGTGGTGAGACACTGGAACAGGCTGCCCAGGGAAGCCATGGATGCTCCATCACTGGCTATGTTCAAGAACAGGTTGGGTGGGGCTTTGAGCAATCTGGTCTAGTGGGAGGCGTCCCTGCCCATGGCAGTGGAGTTGGAACTAGATGATCTTGAAGGTCCCTTCCAACCCAAACCATTCTATGATTCTATGATTTAGGAATCCTACTGAGACCACTACTGGGATTATCCTCGTGAAATGTAAATGAACCGTTATCTCCACTTCCAAAATGTTACATATTTAGCAATACCAGCATGACTGAGATGCATTTCTGTGAGATGACGACAGAAAACCATTCCCTTACATCACAGTGTCGCAGAGCAGAACAGCTGTAGAACACTAGAGTGCTAGTGCAATGGTAAATGAATGACTTAATTGTTTAATACTGACATAAAATAAAATTCTGCAACTCATTGTGAAGGCAAGACTTCCATAAAAACAACAGAATTAATTCTATCAGCCTCCTTTGTGGCAGTTGTTTCATGTGAGTCATGTAAACAGGAACTGAGGCACTGGGCAACATTCTGCCTTGACGTGGAAACTAACTGCTCCAGTGCCATCGATACAATAGCACTAAGGCCTTCTGGAACCATGAACTGTGCAACCAACCGGACGGGAAGAGCACAACTGAGTCAGCTGAACTTTATGAACACAAAAGGAAGGAATGGCTTATCTTACTTACTTTGAAAGGAGGACTGGAATCACTTGGCCTCGCTGAAAAATCAAAAGAGATGATGAGATCAACGCCTCTTTGAGGTCTTAAGATAAGTGGGTATGGCAGGTTAAATGTAAGCCCACTGTCCACTATATGAATCTTTTTGCTTTTCACATCTAGTGGCTCATATATCCTCTCAAACTCATCAGGATCTGCACAGAACAAATGAAAACAAAAGAAAACACATGAGTTAAGAACTGAACTTTTGATTGGCTTTCCAGCGTTTCCCCAAGTACTGAAGATTTCACAGAATTTAAAATGTTCAGTATCCCGGCTATGCATACCAGGAACTCAGGTAACCTTAACTCTCGTCTTAACAACCCGAGAATGAGGTGAAAAAACACAGAGCTGGAAAGGATCTCAGTAGGTCAAGTACACAAATACCCTGTCCCAAGGCAGAAACAGAGGTGGCTCGAGGCAAAACTGAAGGGGACAAATGCCCAGCTTTGACCTTGGCCTTCACAACTTTACCCTGCAATCCCCAACAATCCACACACAAAGGAAAGTTTGGGGTTGTTCAGCCTGGAGAAGGCTCCAGGGACACCTTGTGGCCTTTCAGTACTTAAAGGACCTGTCAGAAAGATGGGGACAGAATTCTCAGTGGGGCCTGTTGTGACAGGTCAAGGGGTGATGGTTTTAAACTCAAACACCAAATCTCATGACCTCATACTCCCTACTAGACTAGGAACTAGACAGGAACCCATATCCATATCCAAAATTTAAGCACTGGGATGTATCCTCTTTAACCCCAATATTCCCTGGGCACAGCTCAGGAAAAAACAAGCCATTCTTTAGAAGTGTCTTTGCACTGACCCTAGTCTCTGGATGTCACTAAATGATCCCTACAGTACTGAAAACTTTTCCCCTGACAGCCTTTTCTTGCTCTAGATCTTAAAAATATTTCCAGTGCATGCTTTTATCCTTTTGACTAAAAACTAATGCTTGTATCTGTAGAGGGCAGTGTAATCTAAGGAAAGCTGCATAGCATAGTGTAATTATTTCTTGTGTAGTTAAATACCCTAGCACCTACTTATTGGCAGTGAAAGTAATCTGAAAAAAAGAGATATTTTGATGTAAAGAAAATCCATGAAAAATAATTCAAGCTCTAGCTCCTGTCATTTCAGGATCCATGAGAAAAAAAAACAACGATTTGAGCAGCAAAAAAATCTCTGAACAGCTGTTTTGACTTTTTATTTCTGTTATTTATTAGAGCACATTTTGCTAAGAAATGAGGCACCAGTTTCCTAATACTGCCTTGATTTCTATAGGAGAAAACATGTTTAAATCATCACCTATTGCTAAAGGGCTAAGGGTGTCTACAGACCTATTTTAGAAGCAGATATATTTCATAACCATGAATTAGTATAAATCAATGAAAATACATCAGTGTTTATCAAATTCAGTTGGAACTAGATGATCTTTGAGGTCCCTTCCAACCCAAACTATACTATGATTCTGTGAAATTCATCATAATTAAAAAAACACCAGGAAAAAATATACTTACTGAAAGGATCTATATCATTTTAGTGCACATAGATCAGTTTTGTTTCCTCCTCCTTTTTTAAAGACATGTCAAACATAATTTAATCCTTGGTCTCAATAGAATTTCTAAAAATTGCAGAAACATTGTTTGTTCAAGTTTTGTATTATCTTATTTTACAAAATCTGCATTTGAAAGTCAACAGTGATCCTTTAAACAAGAATAGTAACACCTACACTGGCGTTCGTGATGGGAGTGTTACTGCACACACAAACTTCCTACCAAAAAGGTGTTGAAGAACAAGATGGTTCCTATTGCTCACAGCTTTCGTGACCCTATAATCAAATTTATCATAATAATGTTATGATATTTTAAACAATAAAACATCATAATGCCATCAATACATTTATAATGACCACATAGATCGCTTTTACTCTTGTGATTACAGAAGAAATTAAACTTAAAGGTTTTCTTTTTTATTATAATTCCTTTTTGAAGTATGTTTCTAATCTTTGAGCTGAGAAGAAAAGTTCTGAAATGCAATTTGGGTCCATGTTACGGGGTCAGAACTCAAAAAGCAATGAAGACAAGCCAATGTTACTTATAAAGAACTGACTTTAAAGGCGGACTCAGTGTGATTTGATTTGATGCACACAGGACCTGGAGCCAGAGGCCAGCAGCAGCACAGGATACCCCGATGAGATGGACCAAACTGTGGGTCAGGACACCACAGGTGAGCTTGCAACTGCTCTGGGGAGAGCTGTGAGGTACAATAAGGATCCCTGATACTGCAAGAAGCATCACCTACCCTGTAACCTGCGCTGTAGTTACTCTGAAGGGCTGGATGAGAACGCTTTATTCTTTTTATACTTTACACCATGTGAATCCAGGACAATCATCCTGTAAATTCTAGCAGCCCTGGGAGGTCAATCTATCGTTATTCATCAAACGGTGTGAACTGAATGGAGTGCTTATGCCCTGAGAGCCCATGATGCTAATTTTCAGCCCATGCAGACTGCTTTTGTGAAAGGTGCATCCACGTGAGGAGAAGCTTTCAGTCCATCAGACAGCAAACCAGGAGAAGCACACAATGCTCATGAGCATGGCTCTGTGCGAAGCCAGCACAGCAGCAGCAGCAGCAACTGGATACACACACAGATATGAAGAATTGTTTGGAAATAAAAAAGAGAGCGTGTTCTAGAGCCCAAGCTTTGTCACAGATGGTAGCTGCAGTGTATGTGAAATGCAAAGGGCATTTGCTACTGACGTGCATCTACTGTAATGGAGTTTCCATAAATACTGAAATAAGGAAGCAGAGAGACTGTGAGCTGTTTTTTCCCTATTGTTATTCACTTGGCATTTTCTCAAGTTATTTTGGTGTGTTGTAATACAGAATCAGAACAGTTCTGAGTTCACAATGAAATCATTCACAGGGCGTAAAGTTTTAAAGGATGTTTGAGATCCATCAAGAAAAAACTAAGCGTAAACAGAATCCATAGCAAAGAGAAGCCAAGCATTTACTTTCAGATCCAGCATCTGGGATCTCTGCTGTCTGAACTGCAGACCCTAAATTCAATTCTCAGTAATGGAGATTTAGGTTGGACACTAGGAAAAATTCCTTCCCCAAAAAGGTTGTGAAGGCCTGGCCCAGGCTGCCCAGGGTAGCTGTGGAGTCCCCATCCCTAGAGGGGTTTCAAAGCCATGTAGGTGTGGTGCTAAGTTATAAGATTTAGTGGTGACCTGGCAGTGCTGGGTTAATGGTTGGACTTGATGATCTTAAAGGTCTCTTCCAACCAAAATGACTCTATGATTCTATTACTCATCAGCTCAGCTCTGCCACAGTTCATCCTCTCCAGTGGGTCTACAGAAGGGTTGAGACAACTGGAGATGTAAAGTATAATTTATAGCCTTTTTGATTAATTTATTTCTCCTTTGGAGTGTGTGGTAATAAAGTAAGTCCTAAAGCAATCCATACTCCTCCCTGGACTCAAGCTGGCAGGTAAACTGCTGACAGTAGGAATAAATACGCAACACTTAAAAGCACCCAGTGCCTTGGTAATATACAGTATTTTAAATTTACACCAAGTTCCCTTTCTATCTACACTTCTGGGCTCCCAGACTCTTACATATATTAGCAAAACTCACAGCATTAAAGTGTGGATACACCTATAACACTACTGAATTATTAAATTTGATTAAATTTTATATTAACTAATGAAAACCCATGGGTTCTTTTAACTATTCTCGACCATAATATTGCAGCTCCTCCTTCTGAGTCACTAGCTCAGGTTTGTAAGTGTGGGCTTCAAGCAGGACTAAAACAATTGCAGTTATGGGAAACTTCAGCCAGATGTTTTACCCAAAGACATTTCAGGCAGTCAAAAGTAATTGTCTGCGAGGTGCAGGCTTGTTCTGTCAAACCAGCATTTTATCTCAACTGAAATTAAACCCCAGGAAGTTGGTAGCTGATTCTGAAGATTATCCACATCTTAATTATGCAAAATTCTCAACTGTCAGTTTTTCCATAAATTTACTACCCACTTTCCTGCCTCTTTTACTGCTACTATAAATATTAAGATTACCCCATTGTAAACACCTCTGAGATTATAAAAATATTTAGAAAGAGCAGAACAGATGGAAATGACTATACAGCCTCTCAAAGGGATTTGTTACACGAACAAACACACATCAGAGTGCGTCTGCTCCTTAAGCTTTTAAACTACATCTGGTATTTACTGTTGCATAATGACCTGCTAGGACAACGTCTGTCCTCTGTATCAAAGGTAAGGGCTGAAGAGACTAGAGGGATGGTTAGTGGTGCTGTGCTGCTACACAGGAATGTGGACGGAACACTTCTTTCAGAGATTTGTAGCTCCTTGGCTTTATGAATGCCCGGAATAATCCATAATAATCCAGAAGCATTAGAGTTTGTAGCACAGAAGCTTTATGTGGAGGTTCTACCGAGATTGTAATGAACACTGTCTATAGCAAATCTTCAAAATACTAATAAAATGTCATTCCTAATTTTTTGCACATACTTCACAGAGTGGGGGAAGACACTGAACTTCTTTTGTAAATTAACATTTTTATGAAATTCTTATTTTCCATTCACATTCCTGCTTAAGCCAGCATTAACATGGCTGTATCTACACGTCAGTCACACATGAAGTGTGAATGCACCTGACAGATCAGTCCTACTGGGAAGAATACAGTGTCAGCAAAGCAAGGATGTACAAGTAAAGAAGTGTGTTCCCTCCACGGGTTTTTCAGAGCAAGACAAAGATAGCAGAAGAGCTACAAAATTTTTGCAACAGGGAAGCCCTATAGGAGAACAAAGAAAGGTTTCATTTCCACCAGAAGGCTTAGCAACAATAAGGGAAAATCAACATCACAAGACACCCTTTGTAGAAGTCCAAGAAAGTGAGAAAGAGGCCTTAATGAAGGGCATATACACAAAAGCAGCTTGGTCACCTCTGCCAGCAATTCCTTCAAAACAAAGAGCCACTTCCAGGGCTTGACAGGCATCTTGGGGAAGACATTTTTCCTAATATTCAACTCAAGCCTCCCCTGGCACAACTTGAGGCCATCTCCTCCTGTCCTGTCGCTTGTTCCTTGGGAGGAGACCAACCCCCATGTTGCTGCAATTTCCTTTCAGGGAGCTGTGGAGAGCAAGAAGGTCTCCCCTGATCCTCTTCTCCAGGCTCAACAACCACAGGACCCTCAACTGCTCCTTGCAAGACTTGTCCTCTAGATCACTCACCAGCTTCGTTGCCCTTCTCTGGACATGCTCGAGTCCCTCAATGTCCTTCTTGGAGTGAGGGGCCCAAAACAGAACCCAGGATTCAAGGGGTGGCCTCCCCAGTGCCAAGTACAGGGAAACAATCACTATGCAGTGCCCTTTGAGACATTTAGTCACCTCGCAACCTCTGCTGCTAATCAATACTCAGAACTGCTGCTACAGGAATATTCTCCTGCCTTCAGGTTCATGCTGTTCTAAGCCCCATAGCTGGATGTCAGCACAGTAAGAACTTGCAGTTTCTGGTTTTACTAATGAGTATGTAGCAACACAGACTTTTTGTGAACTAACCTGCAACAGCTGCATCAAGTTCATCTTCCTCCACGGACTCCTGTGTAAGAAGGTCTGCCAGAGGAGAGAGCGGGTAACAGCTGTTGAGGTTCAATCCCAGCATGAAGTTGTGCACTTTCCCAGCACGCCCTTCTCTGGTGTTGAAAAGGGCGCTGTCACCCACCAAAGCCATCAGCATTCGCTGCACCCAGCTTTCTTGGCTGTTGTTCTGGTACTCTTGATGTGCCACAGCATTTTCAGTGCCTGAGGAAGAAAATGAAAATAACCAGTGTGCGACAGTATGCCAAGATTTCTGGGTCTACTAAAATACAGGACCTGACTGAATGAAGGAGCTTTGCTGCAAGAAATTTGGAGGAAAGGAGAGAAACCATCTCCTTAACTTCACAGGCCAGTGAAACTTTTCATCTGCAGTGTAGCAGTGTGTCTGTGTTCATCAGGAACATAGACTGGGAAAGTGTTAGGTGACCTGAGCCGGACTTAATTTCATAGAATGGCTTGGGTTGGAAGGGACCTCAAAAATCATCTAGTTCCAACCCCCTGCCATGGGCAGGGACACCTCCCACTAGACCAGGTTGCTCAAGGCCCCATCCAACCT
>JAVSBS010005402.1:50664-68766 GCA_033124195.1 Coracias cyanogaster
TGCACATTGCTGGCTCATCTCCAGCTTTTCATCAACCAGCAATTAAGTACAAGTGTATCTAAAATCCCATCTTCACACTCAAAAATAAAATTAAAGAGTTTCAGCATTGATGTCAATAGAACAGAGGGCCCTGCAATTACCTTATAGCTAGATGAATTTTAAGCTAATTAGCAAAAAGTTTGTTATAATAGTTTTGTGAGATTTAGAGCATCCACCAATTCACAGAATCATAGAATCATTTCGATTGGAAAAGACCTTTAAAAATCTCCAGGGGTTGAAGACAAAAGCTGAGTCAGCATCTAAACTTATTTTTAAACACAATGGCATGAGAAATGATCAAGAGGTAGGAAGTAAGGATTCCATGCCTTTTCCTCATTTGATTTATCTCCTGGTTAAGTAATTGCTATACAATTCCACCCTCAAATTACTTTATGAATCATGAAGTGAGACACACAATGGACAGTACTTAGGGTCAACCAGTTTCACATTAAAACAAGATATGCCTTAAGCAATCTGTCTATTACAGAAACCTGTAAACTTTCTGTAAAACAGAAACCAGAAAATTTTCTATAATGGGTAGAAACTATTTGGCCATACATTACTAATTTAATGAGATGACAGGTCATCAGACCCCCATATTAGTAAAATTAATATTTCAGATATAAAATTTATATTTCAGTCATTCTAACTTAAATTATTACAATAGCATGATATACACAAAGAAACTACAGAAAGCCTGTTCAAAGATAAAACAGCAAGGATGAAGCCACCACCATCATACATTACAACTGATCTCCTTTGTCCATCAAGAATTGGAAAGTTCTTAAAATATTCCAAAATCTGGTTTGCTACAAAAAAAATTCTGTACCATAGGAATATGGTTTTGAGGTATGTTTCAAAATAGTAACTGGATTTTTATTGAAACAGTGAATTCAAATAGTGCCAGAGCCTGGCCCAGGCTGCCCAGAGAGGTTGTGGAGTCTCCTTCTCTGGAGAGATTCCAAATCCTCTTGGACATGATCCTGGGCAACTTGCTCTTGGTGACCTGCTAGAGAAGTGGGGTTGGACGAGATGATCTCCAGAGGTCCCTTCAACCCTGCTATGCTGGGATTTGGTGATTCACTAGACAATGTGCTTTGCAGTGGCAGAGAAATATGATTTGATCCCTCTGCCACTGTTAAGTGAAAATGTCATGAATTTTCAAATTGTGGTTTCTCCCAGTTTAATGCAGTTTTCCAGTTTTAATAAAGGGAGTTCTTAAAAACAGTACTATCAAATAATTGTCAAATTCCAGCCTCATGCAGAGCAGATACTTCTGAAAGTCTTCAAACAGACAAACTCATAGTCCAGCAGTAATACAGATGCTAGACTAAGAGCCTGGAGACATGCCAGAAGGCCACAGGGAACCTCAACTATCCAAGAGCACACCAAGAGATTACCAGGCAGGGGTCCAAGGCAAAGGTGACAGGTTATTTACTGCCTGTGTTTAAGGGACTATATAGAATGCCAGGGCTCTAGGCTTTCATCTTCCAGACGGATTTTGCAAAGGGGATGACGCAGTGCGAGATTTCATGGGCGGAAGGTGACTACAAGTGAAGTAAAGTGGCTCCTGGAGCAGCAGCTATGCAATGAGAAATCCTGCCATTGGGTAACACGTTTATTAGAGGTTAGTAGTGCCTTTTATTACAGTGCTTTTCATCTCCAGCATTACTCAAGTGAAGGAAAGAACTGAACTCCCAGCATAGGCAATGCATGACCACCTGGTTTACTGGGGTGGGCCACCATGAGCTATTTCACTGATTCAGCTTTAAAAGAAAAAAAAAACCCTAAACATCTCAGCTGAGCCCTTCATAGGTTCAAATCGAATTTGTAGAGGTGCCAAGACTAAAGAAAGCTTCAACTTCTCCAGGTTTTCTCACTTTTCCAGGTTATCTGTACAGTTCCTCTGCAGATAGGCAGCAGCGAAACAAGTTCAAAACATTAGCTTGCAATAGCACAGAGAAAAAACCGTTATTCTAGCAGTGTGCCAGAATCTAAGGAGCTTAGGGCTTTTCTTAATCTAAATGTCTAGTTCTGAAGAGCTTTCTTCATGTCAAATATCTCACTCAGTCCACAAATGCACAGGCAGGAGGGAAGGATGGTGTGGCGTGACTGCTGAGCTTGGCTGTGACTGCAGGTTTGTGGCAATGCCAGGTCTGGGCAGGGATCATTTGGTCTGGAGTAAGTTTGGGCACATCACCACATTCGTGGGACATTACTCAAAACCCACACCACGACTTTTATTTCTGATTTATGTTTGTTGATGGAATGCAGATTATTCCTAGTCTGGTGTGAAGTCTGCTAATACAAATTGAAACCAGTGATGTCTTCTGAATCCACAGAACAAGTTTACACTGGATCTGTGCTTGGTATCATGAGGCTTTAGAGGTTTTGGTCCTCTACCAGCAGCCTGAGAGCTTCATTTACTGTATTGCTGAAGTGCAGCCTCCAGGCCTTGGAGTGAGAAGGGGTTCCTCCCTTCACTTTTTAATTCAGACAATTATCAGGAATGTTTTAAATACCTGGAACTGTCCTAACTGGGCAGAACTGTTGTACCTTGAGCCCTGTGTTCAGTTGTGGGCCCCTCATTCCAAGAAGGACATTGAGGGGCTGGAGTGGGTCCAGAGAAGGGCAATGAAGCTGCTGAAGGGTCTAGAGCACAAGTCTTGTAAGGAGCAACTGAGGGACCTGGGATTGTTTAGCCTGGAGAAAAGGAGGCTCAGGGGAGACTTTCTCACTCTTGAGAATTTCCTGAAAGGTGGTTTTAGAGAGGTTGGTGCTGGTCTCTTCTCCCAAGGAACAAGCAACAGGACAAGAGGAAATGTCCCCAAGTTATGCCAAGGCAGGCTTAGGTTGGACAGGAGGAAAAATTTCTCCCCTGCAAGGGCTGTCAGGGCCTGGCCCAGCCTGCCCAGGGCAGTGGTGGAGTCCCCACCCCTGGAGGGGTTTTAAAGGTGTGGAGATGTGCTGTGATGACTGATGTTCTTCCTGATTCTCCCTTAGGATCAGGCATTAGTCCAACCCCAACACAACTTCAAAGTCCTCTCTGGGACGGGAGATGAGGAGGAAAAGAAAAGAAAGCAGGGAGAAATCAAAGTATTACAAAGGACAAATGGAATAAAAGGTGAGGGACCCCTCCTAAATCAAGGGGGTGAAAGGCTCAAATGGAAGAAAGTGGTGTCCACAACTCTCTGGAGGAGAGTCCCACCACAAAGGTCTGCCTAGAGATATGACAGCACATGAAACAGAAACAGTTCCCAGTCACCGTCAAGCTTCATTCTCCTGGGGGCTGCAGTTGGTCACAGCATGGCAATGGCCTCAAGCAGAAAGACAAGGTAGTCCTTCAACCAGAAGATGAGGCAAGATGGACCCTTGGTCCAAGCCAGCAGGACAACTTTGATGTTACCATTACAGAGTAACAAAGAAACAGAAGAGCCTTCTTCTAGGATGGAAACAAGTTTTCACTAATGTTTTACAGAAAGTCCCTGACTAGAGAACTCCATGGCAAGTATTCAGAGACAGAATGTGGTTCTCATTGAAAATATTTTTGCAACTGGGAAAAGCAGTGATTTTTGGATGACTTTCACTGTGAAACACATGAGCCCGTGTCTAACACGATTCTCACCTCCCAGCACTGCTTCTGGCCAAACCTACAACACAGCAAAAATTCTGCATGTGTCAAGGAAATGGAAATCCAGACTAGCTGCCTCAATGTTAGACTGAGATCTGCAGTAGTCGTTTCATGAGCAGAAGTAACTACTCTTGTTCATTTTTGAAGATACACATCTTTTAAGGATCTTCTCCTCATAGAAGAGGAACACCTCTGCTGTGAGGACACACTGAGAGAGTTGGGGTTGTTCAGCCTGGAGAAAATAAGGCTCTGGGGGAGACCTTCTTGTGGCCTTTCAGTACTTCAAGGGGCCTGTCAGAAAGATGGGGACAGACTTTTTAGCAAAACATATTCTGACAGGACAAGGGGTGATATTTCTAAACTAAAAGAGGGAGATTAGACTAGAGAGAAGGGAGACATTTTTGGAGCTGAGAGTAGTGAGACCCTGTCCAGAGAGGTGGTCGATGCCCTATCCCCGGAACTATTCCAGGTGAGGTTGGACAGGGTTGCTAGCAACCTGCTCTAGTTGCAGATGTCCCTGCTCATTGAAGGGGGCTTGGACTAGATGACCTTGAAGGGCTCCTTCCAGCCCAAACCCATCTACAATTCTATGGTATTTCAGTACCAGCCCACAGCTCTAGAGTCAGAGTCTGCTGCTATGATTGGTGATGGAACACAGACCACTACAGGACATGACCAACAGCAGGGTTGGTACAGGGGCTGTGAGGAAGAGTCAAATGAGAACAGATTGCTGAAGCCCACAGAACTTGGGTCATCTTGGGACTCAGCTGCCCATCCAGGCCACCCTAGCCCAGACTGGAGCAGCATGAGTTTAAATGGGAACATTTTTATCTCCTTCCTGCAAGAAATCTCCAGCACTTCTCCTCTGCTTTGCTCTGTTAGGTGTGCAGTACACCTTACAGCCCCTGGCCATGTGAAGATCTGCATGTGCAGCTTGTAAGACTTGCAAGATTGGCTAACTCTGACCTAGTTTTTCCCAGCTTGGCAAAGGGGAGGAGTTTGGCTTGTTTTCCTCCTGAATCTCTCCTGTGAAAAACCTTATCCTGCTTCAGGGCCTTGCAGCAACAGCATTATCTGATGACACTTCAACAATTAAATCAAGTACACTGCAGCTAAGTCAGGGTGTAAGACCAGCCAGCTGTGATAAGGCGAACAGCTGGGTTGGTTCTGAATGAGCTGCTGTAACACAAACTGTAGTGTCCCTGCTCGAACCCAAGCAGTCAATTCTCCAATTCCTTCCCTTTCAGCCAGCTCAGGCTCACCATCCCTGGATGTGTTTAAAAGCTGTGTAGATGTGGTGCTGAGGGACACAGTTCAGCAGCAGACTTGGTAGAGCAGGATTATGGTTGGACTCCATGATCTTAAAGATCTTTACCAATCTAAATGATTCTGCGAAAACACTGCACACACCTGTACCACACTACACCACAGTGACTCTGGCTTTAAATCAAGCAGCTTCAAACCAAGAGCTACGGTTCACAGTGAACACAATCCCAGGGCGAAGGCCTGTGAAGAGAGAAATGGCGCCTGAACCTGCACTGGGCTTCACCTCCTCATTTCCTGCACATTGGTGAAGCAGCTCCTACAGCCGGGCCAGGCTGGCACTGGAGACAGGGACTCAGCCCGTGCACCACCACAGCTCCTCACCTCCTTCAGAGAAGCAGGAGGCAACCAGGAAGCACATCAGTGGTGCTGCCCAGCAGAAGAACATGTCCTTGACTTGCAGGGGACATCTGTTGCTGGCTGCAGCAGTGTGGCCTGACCATGCCAAGAGCCACCTATACAAGATGCTTTCCACCTCCACGATAGCAAGTTTTGCAACCAGGGTTGAGTTCTGTTGACTGGACTGCTCCCAATACTTTGCTTATCTGAGCAGCCTAACTACAAGGGAAATGCATCCTTTATTTGAACTAGGTGGACACAAACTGAGATAGAAGCCAAGTATTAGCACCACAAGCTATCCACACTTTTCCTTCCTCAAGAAAAAACTCTCCCTTAAAATGCCCAGAATTTATTATCCCAGCATCAAAAGCAGATGAAGCAAATAAAAGCTGCAAATCCAAAGCACAATTAAGCAAGATCAGTGAGCGTTAGGAGTACAGTCATACAACTGTTTTCCTCTGCAGATGCTAACAGTTGTTTCAAAAGCCAGTATGCTTAAAGAAAAATAGATCTTTCAAGATGTAAGACAAATTTTGGCCCAGTTTTCCACCAACACCTCTGAAAACCCAGAAAGGGAGAGATCCTATGGAGAGAAGAATCATAGTTTGTAAGTGGTACCACTGTGATAGCATTTAATAGAAAGTGAAAAATATGGCACAGTAGCTGTCAGAGAGAAAGGAGAAAGGCTGCTTCCCTCACAAGTCAGTGAAGGAGGGGGAGGAGGTGCTCCAGATGCCAGAGCAGAGATTCCCTCAGTGACAAAGGCTGTCCTCCTGCAGCCCATGGAGGACCACAGTGGAGCAGAGATCCACACTACAGCCTGTGGAGGAACTCACACTGGAGCACACGGATGTGCCCTGAAGGAAGTTGCAGCCCATGTAGAGCCCACACAGGAGCAGGCTCCTGTCAGGAGCTGTGGCCCATGGAGACAAGTCCACACAAGAGCAGGTTTTGTGGCAGGACCTCCAGCCCGTGAGAGGCCCACACTGAAACACCATGTTCCTGAAGGATTGTAACCCATGGAAAAGGCATGGGCTGGAACAATTCTTCAAAGACTACAGCCCACAGGTAGGACCCACACTGGAGAAGGTCATGAAGGACTTTATGCTTTAGGAGGGATCACACAGAGGAGGAGGAGGAAAAGTATAAGGAAAAAGGAGCAGTAGAGGCAGGTTATGAACTGATCACCACCCCCATTCCCCATCCCCCTGCATCACTTAGGGGGGATGTAGAAGAGTCAGGGGTGAAGTTGAGCCTGGGAAGAAGGAAGGAGTGGGGGGAAGGTGGTTTAAGCTTTATTTCCTACTATCCTACTAGGATAGTAGGATGGTACTAGGTAAGTGATCTCCCTCTCCTCATCTTGACCCGTGAGAGCCTTTCATCACATTTTCTCCCTCCATCCTGTTAGTGGAAGTGATAGAGCAGCCTGGTGGCCAGCCAAGCTCAATCCACCACACATCTGATGCAGTTGCTCAGCTCATTAATCTTCCAGCCTGTAAAAAGGTTTAGCCAGAAGAGTCAAGCACAGCTATTGGAGCAAGAGTACCTAAAACAGACTTTAAATCTTTTATGAAGATAGAGCTGCATCAATTGGATGTTGATAGGACAGTATCTAGAGCGCAAGAGTCACCTTGGAAGGGACACCATAAAACCAGAATAAGTGAAATCAGTGAAGGAAGTACTCCTACATGACGGCAACAGCAAATGGGCAAACACCTGAAATAAGAAGGGACTTGAATGAACTTCCTTCATACATACAAAAAGCATTTGCCTGGAAAATTTCTATGATGTGATTATTGCCATTTTTGTTTATTTTGACATGCTTTATCAGTAAGAAACAAAAGCAGCTACTGCAACTCAGCTACTCAAATCCTGGTGTGACTCAGATTCAGACTGGATTGCTTGCCTCTGTCAGATCACTCTACAAAAATGTGAAAGCTTACAGGGACAATGGGAAATCTCAGCCAAATAAAATAGAGGGGGCTGGGAGCTCTCCTAGCTCCAGGTTTCTCTGTTCTTCCAGCCACCTAAATCAGCCAGGACACTAAAAATATCTTGCCTCAGCCGTGCTGTGTGTGTGAACTGTTCACCCAAGGAAACATGTTGCCTATGGAAGTTACAGCATAGTGAGCGTCTATTACCTCGTTTTATGGATGACACAACCACTTATACTCTCTGTTAATGAAGAGCTCAAGAGCTCTTGAAAAGCTTGCTTAAAATACTGCCTATATCCTCAGCCTAGGCCTGAGGAGACAGAGGTGGGGATAACCTCTGGAGAAGGACTTTTCACAAGGAACTGTTGTGATAGGATGAGGGGTGATGGCTTCAAACTGGAAGAGGGGAGATTTAGATTAGAAATTAGGAAGAAACTCTTCACTCTGAGGGTGGTGAGACACTGGCACTGGTTTCCCAGGGAGGCTGTAAGATGCTCCATCACAGGATGTGTTCAAGACCAGGTTGCATGGGGCTTTGAGCCCCATTTGGTCTAGTGGGAGGTGGCCCTGCCCATGGAAGGGGGGTTGCAACTAGATGATCTTAAAGGTCCCTTCCAACCCAAACCATTCTGATTCTATGACAACTATGCCAGAGAAGTCAGGGCCTCCTCATGCCTACTCACAGAGCTGGGGCACCACACACACTAGACCTCTCAACCATAACTCCTTGAGCAGAGGTAGACCTCAAATCCTTAAGATGAAAAATATCACGCAAACTGCATAATTATAAGTGCTTCCACATATTTAATAACCTTAGATATACTCAGATCTTTCACAGCTATTCCAGAAACTCTTGGAAAGGCTGATATGGAAAAAAAAGAAGGAAAGCAAAATATTATACAGAACCTCTCGTTTTCCCCAGGACTTCCATCACCACCGCAACAGAAAATTACCTCTCTTGCCCACAGAGCTGTCATTGTCTACACAAACTTGAGCAACAACAATAGAATAAATGAGGAGAAACCCACCAGGAGAGTCAACAGGTTGGTAGTGTCCATCATTGGAGAACAGCACTCAGGCACCCACCCCAGCACAAGTAATCTCATATTACCTACCACAGCCACCCTCCCTGGGAGTGAATCCTATCCTGGAGATCAGAAACCCAATGTAAAAGTTCAGAAATTCCTTCAACATGTTAAAGTTTTGGCAAATCAAATGAAAAACTAATTTTTATATATATCTCAGCTGGCACAATCAACTGTGAAATCTCTCCACCGCTCACAGCTTCATGCATCTTTCTTAAGCAATTAACACAATTATTGATGTGATCAAATAACTTTCAAGCTCCAACACACCAAGCTCTGTATATACATGGAAAATTGACACATTTTTCATCTTCCCAAAAATAAAACCAGAAGCAACAAACTGTTGGGTTTTTATTTTCACTTCAGGGTATTTGCCAGGACTCCAAGAACAAGCCCCAGGAACTTGGAAGCTCCCTTGGAGATGCCCCAGACTGCAGGTGCCTCAGGCCACAGAGCACTGCCTCACACAGGAAACCAGGCAGGTTTCAGTGGCCCTCAAGCATAGTTCTGTCAGTTGGGACAAAAGTTATTCCCCAGTAGCTTTTTGGTCTGGATGATTTGGTAAGATAACAGCTTTGCCTAGAAAAAAATTCAATTAGATTGATGGATAACATTCAGAATTTATGCTACAGAACCACACTTGTCCTGAGGGCAAAATAAAAATTAAAACAAAAAAGCCAGTCTTCTGGCTTTCTTTGCCCTTTCCATATTCCCTTTAATGTCCTATTACAGGGTCCTCACTTTAACTCCTTTCTTCCTCACACTATCTCATGACAGACAGATAGTGTCCAAGAACCGGTGTCTTTCCATTTAACCCATCTTCATACACACCCAAGCCTGTAGGCCTCTTGTTCTAATCTTTACAGCACATTTCTCCAAGGTCTTCTTATAAAAAGACCCTCTCAGAGGCCACCAGGATAACACCCCATAGCACCTTCTCTTTGTGTTGCTTTTCTTCACCTCACAGTAGATGCTATATATGTTCTCAATTCCTTCTTCTCACATACTGCCAGGGCCCCCCTCTCTACCCTCATACCTGGGGCTCTTGAACATCCCCCTTCCAACTGTCCCTCCCACTTACCCCCAAAGTTTAACATCAACAGTAGACATTAATTAGGAAAAAAAAAAACCCTGTTAACCTGCTGGAGCAAAGCTGTGTCAGAACAGTTGCTGTAGTTTGACCTGAAAGCAGTTTCCAGGAATGTACTGGAATATTCTTTTAAGATTGAGCCAGTATATTCTTCTTTCCCACCTGCCCCCCTTCAGAGCAGACCAGAGTTTTCATCAGTCTTTCCTTCTAGTGGTTTCCTGTTCAGCACTGAGCTCAGAAGCCGAAAAGAATGGGGAAGAAGTGCCGGTGTCTTATGTAGCTCTCCACCACAAGATCGGCTTATCTGCTTTGGATCATCTTTTTCTCCCTTTTTTTTTTTTTACCCTCCTCTTCTTACTGCACTGACTCAGGAGAGCTCTCAGCTTCTTTCTTTTCAAGTGTTCCCACCACCCAGCCACAGTCTTTTGAAGATACAGCCATCACCAGTTTCACCGTACTCCGACCAGCACTGAGCCAAACCCCAAGTGTAGGTGTTGCTCGCTTGTAGGCAAATTGTTTACAACTCACTCAGCTTTTCTGGATCAATGGGCAGAAGGAGCAGCAAAGCTGCTTTCTGAGTTAGAGTGAGCAATGAAATGGGTACATCGCTCCAGCTTTAACAAGCCAGAAGAAAAACTCCAACCACCAAACCCACTAATTTAATGCATGACAAGCTGGATGTGTCATCTCCACCCTGCCTCGCCTACAGCAACAGCCTCCTGGAAGAATGAGAGACAAGAAAAAGCAATACTCACGCATGTCACCAATTGCTCCTTTCGTGACGTTTGTGGCTTTCCTCACGGTAACAGTGAATATGTGCGAATACTGGTGCTCTACCTGGAAGTCAGAGAGATATAGGTAGTTAAGATCCAGAAGTCCCCCCCCAAAAACCAACCACCTATCAAAATAGGTTTCATTTTGTCCAAAAACTGAGAGAAATCACCCCATCAAAATGTAAGTGAAACTCATACTGGATAGAGCATCTCAAAGCTGAACTGCACCCTAGAGCTTTACTGGAAGGTCAGCCCTTCTACTGGGGTTGCATGATTTTCCTGCAGCCACACCTACTGATCTCAATGAGCAACACTCCTCCTCTCCACAGAACCTGCTTTAAGGCATTTAGTCAGTCGGGGGCAATCCGGTAGGGTAAGAAAATAAATAAATAGTTTAAAATAAGGCTATTTTACAGTGTCTTTGTAATTACCCTTCCTCCAGTAAGAAGAATGGGTGCGATTATTTCCAAGCACACATTCTGGGGTAGATATTAATGCATGGAACACACCTTTTCAGCACACGTCAATATTCAAAGTGCAAGTGTCCTTAAGACAAAGGAGGGAAGGTGCAAAGCAAGCTGTTAAAACATTCGCTGGCCAATTTTGTGCTCTTTCTGGAACTTCCTGTTTCCTGCAAAGGCCAAATGCACAGCAGGAGCTGCCTTTCTGATAGGAGGTCTGGCTTGAAGGAACTAGGGAAGCCAAAAAAGATGGGAAATAAATAAACAAAAAGTGAAAACCTTAAGGAAAAGAGGCAACTCACATCTACTGTTACTTCACCTACACAGCCACAAATTTGACCAAGCCAGTGAATACCAGTATGGGAATCACCACTGCAGGTTGTGAAGCAGACAACATTGGCCTTTGCAGGGACATGAGACAGAGCTTGGCAGTAGGTTTTATGTGTCAGAGCCAGGTCCCACACAGCTGCCTCTCAGCACTTACCTCTACCCTGCTATCTGAAAGCCAGTCTTGAGACACTGAAGCCGTCTGGCCACCCGCAGTGCCTAGACATTGACTCCCACACTGGTACAAGCTGGAGGCCACCAGCTCGCTCTCCTGCAATAGGAACTCAGGCACTGAGAGAGGACCACCTCACACTTCGGCTCTCTCTGAGCATCCATCAAGTCCAAGCTCTTACAGCTCAAGCCACTGTGTCAAAAGCAGACCTCAGATAGCCACCTGTCACATACAGCGAGACACCCCTACCTCAGGCTTCTAAAACTAAAGCACAATGCCAACATGGTGGGGGCTGGAAAGGACCACTTGTCCAAACCCCCTGCTCCAGCAGGGTCACCCAGAGCAGGTTCCCCAAGATCGTGTCTAGGCAGTATGGAAACTGCTATTTTCTATCTTTTCCAAACCACCCATTAACTTTGTGAAACACATGAACATCACCACTGCCTATCAGCCATTGGGACCAAAGCAACTAACCAAACATGAGAGGTCTTACAACGTCTTCCAATCAGAGGGAAAAGGGGGAAGTACTAGAATCAGGAAATCCACTGAAGTTTATTTAAAATGATAGATGATGAGACATGAGACATGCTCATCCAGGCTGTGCCTAGTGCTTTCTTGCCATGTTTTCACCTGGTTTTGTTGGGTTTTTTTCCCCCTAAAAGAACCTTTTTAAAGGCAAAGATAAGCCAACAGAACCCTTCAACTCATATATGTTTTCAACAGTGGCACATGCCTCCATTTAAGCTCCTGCTGATTCATCCACAAGACTTTACAGGGGACTTTCAGGTGGGTCCCACAGTTATTTCAAATGCAGCTGTTCCAGCCAAGCCTCAGTATATCACATCTACAACATGCTTACACCCAGAGACTAGAACCTGATTGGATCCCTTTAATACAGATCCCTCCCTCTCTCCTCTGCTCTGGCGAGACCCCACCTGGAGCACTGCGTTCAGCTCTGGAACCCCCAACACAAGAAGGACATGGAACTGTTGGAGAGGGTCCACAGGAGGGCCACAAAGATAAGAGGGCTGCAACACCTTTCCTACAAGGACAGGCTGAGAGAGTTGGGGTTGTTGAGCCTGGAGAAGAGAAGGCTCCGAGGAGACCTCATTGCTGCCTTCCAGTGTCTGAAGGGGGCCTATAAGAAAGCTGGGGAGGGACTTTTTACAAGGGCTTGTAGTGATAGGACAAGGGGTAATGGCTTCAAACTCAAGAGGGGAAGAGGGGAGATTTTGATTAGAAATTCAGAAGAAGTTCTTCACTGTGAGGGTGGTGAGACTCTGGCACAAGTTGCCCAGGGGGGCTGTGGATGCTCCGTCCCTGGAGGTGCTCAAGGCCAGGCTGGATGGGGCCTTGAGCAACTTGGTCTAGTGGGAGGTGTCTCTGCCTATGGCAGGGGGTTTGGAACTAGATGATCTTGAAGGTCCCTTCCAACTCAAACCATTCTATGAGTCTGTGATTATATAAATAACTAAATAAATGGCATATAACCTTACAGGTTATATGTCATTTTCTCAAAGAAAGAAAGAAGCCAAAACCCACTCTTCTAAAGACAGCAAAAGCGCCTTGTGAACACTGAAGTCACAGCTGAGTCAGGACACATGAGAAACAATGCAAACAATACCAACATAACCTCCTCCACAAGTCTGCAGCCTCAAGGTCTTCCAAGGCATGGCCCCATCACCACAGCAAGACACCCAGGAGAAAATGTGATAGTGAGGGAATGACTTCACTCCAGACACTGCCCCAGACACCAATTTGCTCCATCTTTATCAAGGCTGTAATTACCCACATGTTGTGATGACCACCAGAGGCTCATGTCGTGATAGTCTGCCCAGCAGCAAACTCCAGCTGTGTAATTTTTCCCCTGTCAGCTGTAGGAGTTGCCTGGTTCAAAGAACAAGTGAGCAGGCAGGGGGAAAACCATGGCGATGGGAAGCATCACCTTATAAGCAGTACACTGAAATCATCACTGCACAGCTAGTGGTTCACCAGCCACAGGAAAAATGGAAGCTAGGCTCTAACTGGTTCTCCCAGCCAGGACTGTTAACTCACCTCAGAAGTGTCAAACTCAACAGAAAGGGTTTAGATGCAGGCATTCAGTTTTGTGAAGAAGCAACATCTAATGATCAGGCTGCCCTGTGCTGACATGAAGACACACCAATGATTTCATGACAGCAATCAGCTTCTGTATCGCAGCTTCCAAGAGCAGATGGATGTATGGGAAGGAGGATGGGACCTCTTCCTGAACAAACTGCCTCTGCCATCCAGCAAAAACCAGTCCAGTTTGCCATCACAGCAGGGTCAACAGGGACTTTAGTGGGGATCTAGGAACAGCTCTGAACACAGAGATGTAAAATTACCCCAGCTCTGTCACATGCTTCAAGAATTTTTACATGTTGTGAATCCCCAGAAAATGACTCTCACTGTCTCTGGTCTTCAGTTTGCTTCTTGAAAGCTCTCAAAGCTGTTTTATCTGTGTGTGTCACCTTCACATGCATGTCAGGTGTTGGTTTCACAACACGGCACTGGCCTCAGAGCTTCTTCACACAGACGGATGTAGCTCCTTTGTCATATACAACCTCATAATTAAGAGAGACAGCCCAAAGCACAAACACACCACCCTTCTCCTTCTTAACTGTTAAGAAAGCCTATCCTCACTAGAGGCCACAAGTCAGAGATCACTGAACATTTAGCAACACAGAAGAGGATGGAGTTATAATTAAGTTACAAGTACAGGACATGGGCATGCTGGATTTGGTTCTCAGCTGCTGTGTGGAACTCATGTGCGGTTCTAGTGCCCCAGCGTCCTGGCTGTAAAACGGGGATGCTATGAGATGCTCCTTGACAAAAAGCACCACTGTAAAGCAAAGCATCTCCTAGTCCTACTCATGAAACTCATATGCCTTAATGAAATGCCAACCATCAAAAAAGCTCGGGAGTCCTCAGCACAGGAGAAATATGGACCTCTTGGAGCAGGGCCAGAGGAGGCCACAGCAATGATGCAAGGGCTGGAACCCCTCTGCTGTGAGGGCAGGCTGAGAGAGTTGGGATTGTTCAGCTTGGAGAAGAAAAGGCTCTGGGGGAGACCTTCTTGTGGCCTTTCAGTACTTCAAGGAGCCTGTCAGAAAGATGGGAACAGACATTTTAGCAGGGCCTGTTGTGACAGGACAAGGAGTGATGGTTTTAAACTAAAAGAGGGAGATTTAGACTAGAGAGAAGGAAGAAATACTTTACACTGAGGGTGGTGAAACACTGGCCCAGGTTGCCCAGAGAGGTTGTTGATGCCCCATCCCTGGAACCATTCCAGGTGAGGTTGGATGCAGCTCTGAGCAACCTGCTCATTGCAGGGGGCTTGGACTAGATGACCTTGAAAGGCACCTTCCAACCCAAACCAGTCCATGATTCTAAAAGAAGGCCAAACTACCACTTCCTAGTGTATTCTCACTGCAGCAGTACAGAGACCTGCTCTCTATCACAAGTTGATAACTGTTTCATTCACACTATTGTGAAAACTGTTTTTTACTGACTTAAATAAACCCTGTCATTCCAGCTGTTGTTCTGCCAAGAAAGTTAAGCCTGGTTTAAGATCTGGTATCCTCCAAAATTAATGTGAGTACACAGAGGTCTGGCAAAGAGAAAACCATTATCTTCCTTCCCCACGCCTCACCCAAAATAACACACTGAGGCTTTATAATTATAGAGTTGTTAATATTTGGCCATAATCACACGTTTGGAAGAAATTTGCGATTACTAAAATAAACCATCTTCCTCTTAGTGAAGAAAAAAAAAAACACAGAGATACACAGGAAGCTCAAAAGTCTACCTCTTTTCTTACCCTAAAATAAAGGTTTTTTCATGCAACTTAAGTGCAACTGGAAATCAAGGCAATTTTCCACTTAAGATCCAGTTTCTAAGAATATTTGAAGGCTTAAATGTCCATTTTAACAGGTAGCACAACTTTCAGAAGCATTTTTTTGGTTAGTTTTTGGAAAGAGTGAGAGTCTAAAGAAGTGAGAAGCCCCCTGAAAGTGCTCCAAGAAACATATTGACTCTAAATACCTGTATAAATCCTGCCCTTGCTAGTTGAGGTGACTAAGCTGCAGTTTCTAAAGTGATTTATGTTCACCTTACGTCTTGATAAAAATCTGAACATTGCCAACTCCTCAATTACTGCTGAAAAACAGGCAATGGTATATAAAGCACTTAAATGTTGCAACACAGAGTGGGGCAACATCTGCATACCTTCAAAAAAAGTAATCTAAGCAAGGTTAAAAATTTCAGAAGCTCACTATTAACTCAAAAGCTTAAATCCTATCACCCGAAATGACCCAGCGTCATATACAGGTTTCGCTTCACTTCCTCTTTCTGCATGAATTTAGAGACGAAAGGAAAAACAAACAAACAAACAAACAAGTTTTCCATATGCCCTCTGGGTTTTGAGTTGCAGGAAGTCCTGTTTGCAATGCTCACTCTCTACTGGTTCAACCAACAAGGTTCTCCCAGTATCCTGCACAGCCACGGTTCAGTATCTCCTGCTCTCCAACCCTTCTAACTCCTCCTCCTCCCTCCTTTGTTCCTTTCCCATCTTTGCCTGTTTTTTTTTCCCCTCCCAGTAAAATTTCTCTCATTATCTGATTTCCTCTATTTTACATATTGCTGTGTTTGTGTGTACATTAGCACCATTACCATTATGGGATGAGGAAAGAGCAACATGCCAAGTTCCCCTGTAACACCATTGGCTTTTACCGACAAGCTTTCTGCAGTGGCTGGGGCTGCAGGAGATTTGCATGCACTGGCTCTAGGATTTTTTTACACCCCAGAATCCTGAGTCACAAAGTGGACCTCAATCAGGAGATACCCTTGCACACAAAATACCCATCAAGGAGCTCTGGCATAGACAGATAGTGTAATAAGTATTTATTCCTTCTACTTCCTTCACCTTAAGGACGCTTGAGGTCCTTCCTTCACCTTAAGGACTGGGCTGGACAAATGAAAACATTTACCTGTTTTCTTAAGCAACAGGTTTTCATTGTTTTTCTTTCCCAGGGTATTACAATTAAGACAAACATTTGTGCATGCACACACACAAATTTTATCTTGAAGTGCTTTACCCTGTTGTTATAATCTTTATCCCCCACACCAGTGTCACTGAAGATGAATTATTCATCTTAATTCTTTATTCTCTGAATCTAAAAGTATTTTGGGTAGAGTCAGGTTTGTCTGTAGCTGCAGCAAATGCCTTATATTTTTTCCTATGAGTTGGAATTAGGAAAAAAATAGACTGGAAAACATGTAATAGTTAACAGACAGACTTTTGAAGAATGTGAAGTTTTTGGAGTCTTTTAATGCCAAATGTCATAAAAAAACATCAAGATTTTTGCATTGATATAAGCCTGCTGCCCCTGACTCTTCTAAACTTCAGTAAAACTTTCCAGGCCACAAAGACGATCCAAGGGCTGGAACCCCTCTCCTACAAGGACAGGCTGAGAGAGTTGGGGTTGTTCAGCCTGGAGAAGAGAAGGCTCTGGGGAAGACCTCACTGCAGCCTTGCAGTACTTAAAGGGGGCCTACAAGAAAGCTGGGGAGGGACTTTTCATCAGGGAGCGTAGTGACAGGACACAGGATAATGGGTTCAAACTGCAAGAGGGGAGATTTTGATTAGAAATTCAGAAGAAGTTCTTCACTCTGAGGGTGGTGAAACACTGGCACAGGTTGCCCAGGGAAGCTGTGGATGTCCCATTCCTAGAGGTGTTCAAGGCTAGACAGGGGTTTAAGCAACCTGGTCTAGTGGGAGGTGTCTCTGCCCATGGCAGGGGGTGGTGGAACTAGATGATGTTTAAGGGCCCTTCCTACTCAAACCATTCTATGATTCTATGCAACTTCAATTTCTGAATTAAGAAGCCTCAAATGTTTCCATTCACCTTCTGAGCAATCATAGGGTCAGCTCCTGCACCACTAGAGTTCCTTCTGCATTAGCCACAATCCTACAGCAACAGCTCAGCACTGCCCAAGGACTGTAGCTCCACACACTTCTATGGCTCCATTTTGTTCATTATGGTCTATATATTGGTATCAAGATCTTTTTATGTGAATGATTCAATGAAACATAACTGAGGGACTCGGAGGCCTCTCCCATAAAGGTACAGAGCGGATTAAACATTCCAGTCAGGAGAGCGCTCTGACACAGGAGGAAGTTAGTGGATTGGTTAACACTGTTAAATACAGACATCCACCCAGAACTTGTCTTTACAGCACCATTCACAGCAAGACTAAGGGAGTGAAACCCAAGTTTGACATCTGCTGGCTGCAAACCCATGTAAAGGATGTGACTGCGTGGGGTAGAAACCACATAATTGATAAGAGATCATTTCAAGGAAGCACACACTGTATTTTTAGCAATGTGAAAGTTCAATGTTATGACAAGTGTATGGTAACTATCTTTGAGTACACACCACTTATCCTGCCCTGCGATTCTGGGCCTGTTCAGAAAAGTGCCCAATAGGAACACAGCCAGCAAGTTTCCAGAGCTCAGTCTGAGCAGGAATTGTACTTTCAGCATTTACTTTGGAAAGTCACTCAAGCTATGTGGGCTTATATTAGAGGGGAAAGTCAGCATGCCACCAGCTGCTGGGCCACTCCACTGCGAGCCATACACAGGGCAGTTCTGCTCCCAGCTCCCTTCTCCTCCTTCCCTTACCAGTTGTGCTCACATGGTTGCACCCTTCCTTGGGCAGCTCAGACAGCAGAGACCCCATCTTTGCATACCTAGAGTCTGCAGGCTAGATTTTGAAGGTTCTTTAAATCAACATTACTGATACACACTGGTTCAAGAACTAAATCATAGAATCACAGAATCAGAATCACAGAATCATTATGGTTGGAAAGGACCTCCAGGGTCATCAAGTCCAACCTTTCTCCTGGCATC
>JAVSBS010005402.1:75259-90238 GCA_033124195.1 Coracias cyanogaster
GACTGGATGGGGCCTCAAACAACCTGGTCTAGTGGGAGGTGTCCCTGCCCATGGCAGGAGGGTTGGAACTAGATGATATTTAAGGTCCCTTCCAAACCAAACCATTTTATGATACATTCCTGATAAAATTAGTAACTACTAGTCAAGTCCACCTCTTATTTGCATCCTTTCAAAGAGATCTGTCTCTGCAGGCTATTTGTTAGATGCACACTGCAATGAGAAAAAGCAAGACTGCAAAACATCCAGCATTTCTATGCATTAGGATTTCAGAAATTTAGTTATTCCACAAATATGTATGTATGATAGTTACTGGTTTAAGGGTATTCTTACTTTTGGAAGCCCAACTTAAGGTAGCAGAGAAAACTTAGACTTAAGGTAATGGGTGCTCTGAGTACCCAGAGTATTTGAGAGGTCAAGCCAGGCTCTCCAAAATGGAAAAACTCGATACTAGTGGCAGTTTTAAGTGTTGCCAAAAACGCAAATAATCAAATACCTCCTAAAATTATATACATCTGAAGTGCAACACCTGTCCCAACAGCATTTAATATATTCCTTTAAAATTTAAGTGATGGGAAGAAAAGGAAAATAAAACTCGCCTGAATTTCAATCTCAGTCCAAATCCATCACTCTCCCTTGGTGACAACAGGGATGGTGTCCAACTCCTAAGTAGTTCTGGGCCAACGCCTTCTAGAGATCGTATTAAAACAAGGAGAGTTTGGTTCTTTTATATCTATCTATAAATCTATAGCTATATATCTATCTATATTTAACTTATCTGTGACTACATTCCTTCTTTTGCTTCCTGGGGATGGTTTAAAATGAAAAAAATATTGGGGAAAATATTAGAATATATTTTTCTTGAAATACATTTGATTTGGGGGGGAAGAGGCACTCATACAAAGCTGCCCAATGCTCTCAGGCTTCCACTGCAGATGAAAATCTTTCTGCCTTACAGATATGTGGTGGTTACACAGAGAAGAACAACCACAGTTAACATA
Organism: Coracias cyanogaster; assembly: GCA_033124195.1. Classification (NCBI taxonomy): domain Eukaryota; kingdom Metazoa; phylum Chordata; class Aves; order Coraciiformes; family Coraciidae; genus Coracias; species Coracias cyanogaster. The sequence goes on from JAVSBS010005402.1 coordinate 76,258, forward strand.
CAAAAATGCAAGGATCTGGTGAAGACAAAAGCTGGCTGCTGTTCAGGTACGGCATGATGGCCATAAAACAAATTTAGCCGAAAGTCGGGCAAACATTTATTTAAATAGCTTTTTGGATTCTTTTTCAGTTCAGTGAGTATCCAGAATGAGTTATCCAAACCGCTCCTTTTTTTTTTTCCTGAATTTACTGGTGTTTCAGTGCAAAGCGGAACGCCAGCCAGCCCAGCCAGACTGCTGTCACGCTGGCACTGGGGGGTCAGAGAAAGGACCGCACACAAAAGGTGCATTTCATCATCTTACACTCAGAGTCTGTACAATGTGACTCAACATGACAACTTTCAGGTTCTGGTTTTGGACTAATTACTCAAAACATAAGCTCTGGTCACTGTCTGCAATGAAGGGGACAATTCTGCAACATTTCCTTTGGTCTATATGGTCAGAGCATTAAATGCATGACAAAGTCATTAGAGTGACTCAAGGAAATTTTTCAGCGCTTTCTAGTAAAAGTAGTCATGGACGAATGTCTGACACCAGGATTTTTCAGCCTCTTTTAAAGTGAGGTCAGCAAAAATTATATGGAAATATTTCATGGCTATTGCGAAGCTGCAATTTCAGTAATATAAATGCATGTTTGGTATACAAACACAGAGACACTAAGGCAGATACTGACATCCCCACCACATCCATACAGAAATCCCTACTAAAGCTCCAGGGAGACCTTCTTGTGGCCTTTCAGTACTTCAAGGGACCTACAAGAAAGATGGGGACAGACTTTTTAGCAGGGCCTGCTGTGACAGGACAAGGAGTGATGGTTTTAAACTAAAAGAGGGAGATTTAGACTAGAAAGAAGGAAGAAACATTTTACACTGAGGGTGGTGAAACACTGGCCCAGGTTGCCCAGAGAGGCAGTTGATGCCCCACCCCTGGAACCATTCCAGGTCAGATTGGCCGGGGCTCTGAGCAACCTGCTCTAGTTGAAGATGGCCCTGCTCATTGCAGGGGGCTTGGACTAGATGACCTTGAAAAGTCCCTTCCCACCCACACCAGTCTGTGATTCTATTATATCCTTAAGGTGAGAAACTAGATGGTAAATGTATACAATGAAAGACTCCTTTGCATTTTTCATATAATAATTTTATAATCAACTGATTTAATAAATAGGAAGCCTAGCAGGACAGCCCAACTGCCCCATCTATTTTCTTCAGCAGTCTGTGATTGGACACTTGCAATAGAAAGCACATCAATACCAGTGCTCTTCATCTCATACCCAACATCTGGCCTCCACACAAAGCCAAACAGCCTGGGGTAGAGCCTGCCTGTCCCCACCAGCCACAGAGACCTGTGGTCCAGGAAAAAACCCTCCCAAGATCCCAGCTTCTGTTGGAAGCCAAACTTACATCAGCAAAGTATTTATTCAGGGGGTTTGATTTTTATCTTGAGAAATTCAAGCAAGACTGTTGGGGCTCCTCTGGCCATCTTCCTGCTCGGAGGCCACACAAGGGAGCGCATGATACTCTGCTGCTTCTTGACCTTCCTCTTTCTGTACCATGCCTCTCCAAACTCCTCTGAAGCTCTCGCTGCTCCTCGAGTACTTCTGCCATCTGTGCTCCAGCCAGCAAGTGCCTGTGCCTGGTCTTCTCCCAGGTCTGTGGTGGTAGGATCAAAAAGGCCCGAATTTTCAGCTCCACCACTTCAGCTGAGTTGAGTATCAACAAGGCCAAGCTGCTGTAAGAGCTCTAGTGCAACCTCTCTGCTGATTTAGGGAGAAAGCTGCAGATTTAGAACAGCTTTTAATCAGGTGACACTTGCTTCATTTTTAGACAACTATTTCAAGTGCTACACAGGCAAGCCCTGTGAGGATGAGGGGATGAGGGGAAGGACTTAAGTCACTAACAGATGCACACTACCAACTAAGGCTTTGGAGATGGGTTAAAGCTGAAAATAATGTTTTTATCTAATACAATTATTGGACTTTTTATAAGCAAGAAGGTATGTCCAACCTTACTGCAATCTAATTCATCCAGCACTGAGAGGTTAGCTACAGCAATGGTTATGAGAAGCAAACAAAACCCACAAAACTAACAGAAAAAGTACTAACTGGTGCCTACTCAGACCTTAAATGTGGCCTTCAGAAATGTGATACAAGCAACCCAATTAATACGGAACCACAAACGATGACTCATGAAGTAAACGGATGGCAATCATAGCCAGGACGAAAGCCCAAATTTACATATTCCCTTGTTAAAGTGGCTTTGCAAAATGAGGGACATCAGGGGGACTTCCATGCTCTTCTGAGGCAGAGAGGATTGGTCAGGCAGAGAACATTCAGCAGAACTTCAATGAACTCTGACTACACTCTTACCACACTATGTAAACTTTTAATTTAACTGTTTCTTAAGACACCCGAGGGCTTTACTACTTCCCCTGCCCTCCCGGCATATTTAAACAGCTGCTGATGGGACTGCTCTGTGCTGGAAGGGAAATGACTGTCACACACAGCAGGACAGAAGAATATGCATAGAGACGTTCAAGCACTTTGCAATGAGAGGTTTTGTTCAGAAACTGTCAGTTTGTCCAATTATTTGTCTAATTAGCTTTCTATTATAGAACTACATCAGCTTTAGTAAATGTCTTTTGCACCCTCAGCAAGTTCACAGATGACACAAAGCTGTGTGGTATGGTGACATGCTGGAGGAAAGGGAGGCCACCCAGAGGGACCTGGACAGGCTTGAGAGGTGGGCCCAGGACAACCTCATGAAGTTCAACAAGGCCAAGTGCAAGGTCCTGCACCTAGGTCAGGGCAATCCCAAGCACAAATCCAGGCTGGGCAGAGTGTGGACTGAGAGCAGTCGTGAGAAGAAAGACTTGGGGGTGCTGATTGATGAAAAGCTCAATGTGAGCCAGAAATGCTTGAGTACAGCCCAGAAAGCTCCAACCATATCCTGGGCTGCAACCCCAGCAGTGTGGGCAGCAGGGTGATAGAGGGGATTCTGCCCCTCTGCTCCGCTCTGGGGAGACCCACCCGCAGTGCTGAGGCCAGCTTTGGAGTCCTCAGCACAGGAGAGACATGGACCTGGTGGAGCGGGGCCAGAGAAGGATTACAAAAATGATTAGAGCGCTGAAACCCCCCTGCTGTGAGGCCAGGCTGAGAGAGTTGGGGTTGTGCAGCCTGTAGAAGAGAAGGCTCTAGGGAGACCTCCTTGTGGCCTTGCAGTATCTGAAGGGGGCCTACAAGAAATATGGGGAGGGACTTTTTACAAGGGCTTGTAGTGATAGGATGAGGGGCAATGGCTTCAAACTGGAAGAGAGGAGATTTGAGATCAGAAATTAGGAGGAAGCTCTTCACCATGAGGGTGACGAGACACTGGCACAGGCTGCCCATGGAAGTTGTGGATGCTCCATCCCTGGATGTGCTCAAGGCCAGCCTGAATGGTGCCTTGAGCAACCTGGTCTAGTGGGAGGTGTCCCTGCCCACGGCAGGAGGGTTAAAATGAGACGATCTTTAAGGTCGCTTCAAACTCAAACCATTCTATGATTCTAAAAGTGATTAAACCCTCCCAAAACCTAGCATTAACTCAAAACTACAAATCTGTATGTGGCCAGCTCACCCTCAGTTGTGGGACACCGATGTTCATCCTCCCACACTATTAATTTTGGAGCAGGTCTGTAGATTTTGGTCTGCCTCATCCTCAATGCTTGTTCTTTGTCTGGCCCTTCATTGATATTTAGCAAGAGACAACAAGAAGCAGGCCAGCTCCATAACCAACCATATATTCATGTGAAGAAATTCAGGGTCAAATTCTTCATCTGAAAGATGCAGAAAACAGGTAGGACGATGCTCTCCTCCTGTGCACACCAGTGTGCTTGCCAGCACTGCCCTGCCCAGCACCATTGTTATTTTCTGAGCTTCTTTCAGAAATGTTTACACAGCATGGTAGCTGATCACAAACAAGCCTACGAAAAGCAGCAGAAAGAAGGAACTGGAGGGAGAGGCCAGGCTGGGTTCATATGATCCTCCTTAACCTGCACTCACTGCTGAAAAAAGTTTTCCAAGCAACAATACCTGTTTTCCTTCCACTTTCGCCATACCAAACAACTTTATCCTGCTTGTATTATTTCAGATCCTAAATTACAAGGGATAATCCTCAGAAGCACAAAAAAAAGATAATCCAATAAAACCCCACACCTTAATTTTTTTTTCCAGAGAACATCTAATAAAATTCACTGTAATTATAGTGGCCATTTTTTCATGACACTGTGGATTTGGGAGGGGAAAATGTCTAAGGCGAGGCTATGAGACACTGGTTTAGTATTTTTTATTCAGATTTGATTTAATGATTAGGAAGAAGCTATTTAAGTTCTCTATAACAAAAACACCCATATAAAAATTAAACCTATGTTCACAGGAGAGTTGAAGAGCTCATTAAATCAATAAATCTGGCATTCTTGGAAAAAGGAATTGAAGTATAAAAAGCAAACTAATACTTGGAAGTATGTCACAGTTAGATGCAATCAGCCACTTACCAGGAAAGTCTGTGCAAGCATGTGCTATTCAAAGTGGAAAATGCCAGAGAAATGCAAGACACTGGCAGATTTTGCAATATGTAAAGAGCTGGTTTTCATTACTGTCAGCACAGACATCACATCAACTTCCTACAGGAACCTTAAACTGCCTGGCCAAAAAACAAAAAACAGACCAAACCCTAACAAACTATGAGTCTGCAAGAACATCACTGAGCACATATATTCCCATAAAAATAAGTTGGATGTGTGAAAAGCCAGAACTTGCTTCCTGGCACCTTGCTCTGAGATGTTCTACAAGCTCTTATTCTAATTTCTCTTGAGATTTTTCACTAGCACTGTCCTTGATTTGATGTTGTAGGGTTTTGGTTACCTGAAGAAAAATGCTTTCCACATAAGACAACACCTAAAAACACCATGGTTATGAAAACTTTGCAGATTCGTGCCTTTATCAAGAGATAAAGGGGAGTTGAATGTAGTGCTATAGTTAGAAACTCGTTATCAGTTCTCTTTGGAGTAGGAGGAAAAAAGATTCCAATAAAACAGCAGCATAACAATGGTTAGTTTCATATTTTATAGACCTTGTTTAGGTTAAGAAATGACTGTTATTGGAAATGTTCAGTTTAGCAGGCATGTGTATTTATGAAACTTCAAAGAATAAAGTGCCTCAAAAGTGCCTTATCTTTTACACTTCTCCATTACAGGTTATTTTTAAAAGACACTATAAAAGAGGAAAGCCAGAAACTTTTGAATTAATTACATTCCATGGGTCTACACAGTCATCTTCTGCCCAAACTGATCTGTAGCTCTGTGGTTTGGGTTTTTACTCACAACACTGTGTGAAAGCAGCAGCCACTGCCCAGTTACACCTTTGCATGTCCAGTACAAAGGCACAATATTTCTCAAGGGACATGTAAAGCAAATGCTTGGGCTGCAGCAAGAGCTCTCCCTGTTCGGCATGACCTTTGCCCACCAGCACTCTTTATTCTCCCACTGACCTTGATGGGTTTTGGAACAGGCCAAAAACTGAATCCTTCACTTGGCAGCATTTATTTTGAGCATCCAATTGATGATGCAGCGAGTTAAACACACCAAAAATACTGTTGTAGTCGTTAAGCCCCAATTACAATCTATATACTTGAGACACAGACATGGTAACAGGGAGGAAGAAAAAAAACAACCTAACACACCCCCAAAACACATTCCTCCATCCCTCACTTAACCTACAAAGCTTTCCAAAAGCCGTATCCTTCTACTTAATAGCCTGGCGAATGTGGCAGGCCAGACAGGATGAGACAGCTCATAAATATGCATTCACTGCACTTCTTCATCTCCATCCACCTCAACGTTTCACTTACCAGCCTTGTCCACCCTGCACATCTTCCAAAATGCAATCCTTTGCGGGCTGTGACTGCCATGGATGACAAGAAATACACATTTCATAGAATCATAGAATGGTTTGGATTGGAAGAGACCTTAAAGATCATGTAGTTCCAAGCCCCCTGCCATGGGTAGTGACACCTCCCACTAGACCAGGTTGCTAAAAGCCCTGTTCAACTTGGTCTTGAACACATCCAGTGACAGAGCATCTACAATATCCCCGCGCAACCTTCTTTGCTCTAAGTACCCAGACACACCACTACCGATGCCACTGCTTGTCTGAAAGGAGATAGCATTTCAGAGCTTTAAGAGCACTTGCAAATGGAGCTGTGCAGCCTGCACAGGAAGCTACTGCCCTCAGAGACACGGACACCAGAGGCAGTAGGTACCTAATTCAATTTCAGACACCTGCCATACAGAAATCTTCATCTGTGTTTTGCTAGTGAAGAAGCAGTCCCAGGATGTAATTTATGTGGCCTGTTGGAGATTTGTTTTAGGATCACATTAATTGCATCATGGAAGTGCCTGTTTTTCCTCCAGGGAGTACTTGAAGGGTCTGGGCAGCTCACTCACACTTGAACTTCTTCAGTGTCCGTATTTGTCAATCTAGATCCCAAAAGCTTCTGTCACTACACATGCTGACAGTCTTGGAAGCCCCAGCACTGAGTTGAGATGGAAGGTGTCATCTCAGCAACCATTTTTCTGGGAAAGGAAAATGTACTGGGAGAAAAACCACAGTGTCCAAGCCCCCACCACACCTGCCAGCTCATACAGGCCAACAGTTACAGCTGGTGACAGCCCATGGATTTTGTTACGAATGTTAGAGAAAATGCACACGAAAATCTGTACAGTGATGGCCTCATCGTCTATCGATACATTTCTGATGTTTTTCTCCTCACCAACACTGTGGTCTTATTTTTTAATAGAAATCATAGAATCGTTCCAGGTGGAAGAGACCTTTCAGATCATCAAACCCAACCATTAACCCAGCACTGCCAGGTCACGACTAAACCATGTTCCTCAGCACCACATCTCCATAGCTTTGAAGCCCCTCCAGGAATGGGGCTCACCACTGCCCTGGGCAGCCTGGGACAGGCCTTCAGAACCCTTTTAAGCAAGAAATTGTTCCTTATGTCCACACCTCCCCTGGCACAACTTGAGGCAATTTCCTCTTTTCCTATCGCTTGCTCCCTGGGAGAAGAGACCAACTCCACAATGCTCCAACCTCGTTTCAGGGAGTTGTAGAGAGTGAGAAGGTCTCCCCTGAGCTTCTTTTCTCTAGGCTCAACAACCACAGGTCACTGAGCTGCTCCTCACAAGACTTGTGCACTAGACCCTTCCCCAGCTTCACTGCCCTTCTCTGGACATGCTTCAGTCCCTCAGTGTCCTTCTGGGAATGAGGGGCCCAAAACTCAACCCAAGATTTGAGGTGTGGCCTCCTCCATGCTGAGTCCAGGGGAACAATCCCTGCCCTAGTCCTGCTGGCCACACTAGTGCTGGTACAAGCCAGGATGCTGGTGGCCTTCTTGGACACCTGAGCACACTGGCCAAATCATCTTACTCTATATAACACTTTGATGCTGAAGAACTAATTGCTATTTCTAAGGAAAGTCCACCAATTGTCACTTGCAGTATTGCCACAATATTTTCTATTTTAAAACATCAGGCTAAAGTTTAAATGTTAATTAGTTGATTTTACTTTCCCCACAACTCATTTAAAATTTAAAAAGAAGCAGCATTTGGGATTCCTTGGTGCTTTGTTTACTCCTGCTTTGTGGACCACCTCCCACCCCTGCACCACGGGCTGAGTAAGACCACTCCAGACATTGACACACAGGCTACTGGAAATGGGTCCAGTCAGAAAATTTGTATCATTTCTCTGAGGTAAACAGTGAAAGAAAGCCCTCAGGAAAGTCTGAATACAAGAGTGGTGGCTTTTTTTTTTTTTAAAAAAAAAGAGTTCTTTTGAAAGTATTCATTACTACATCACGTTATTATAACCTAGGGCAGTGATGAGATCATTTCCATTACTAAGACAGGTTCTGGGATTTGTTTTCCAGACTAGCAAGAAAGACGCAGTTATATCAGCAAGGTGCAGGAAACATACACCAGGGAGTTCATCACCTCTCCGGGAGATGATGGCCAGTTCTGCTGCCACAGCCCAGGAAACAGAGAAATCCTTCCAGAGATTACATGCACTTTCTGTTTACAAAGAGGCAAATGAAACAAAACCAGACCAGCTGTAAACCCAACCTAAAAACGTGTCTCGCGACTGCTCCTCCAGGCTTTAGCTGGGAGCTGAAACACCAGAGCTGTAGGAAAGTTCTTGATTTTACTGCTAAAATAATCTCTGGACTGTAAGCCACAGATATTTTTATCTTTAGAGCAACCACTGAAACATGGGTTTCCCCATTAATGGCAAGTAAACAATTAAGAATTTGTGTTTGTTCCCTCAAGATCACTTCCTTTCCTAGGGGACTGCCCCGAAGGATAAGGAGACTTTGATCCACACCAGTATTTTGTATCAGGTGTAGAATAAACTTGACCTTGATCTCCCGCTGCTCCACTCCATGCACTAACCATGGGCTATACCATATCCTGAGCTTCCACTTGTGGTGCTACAAAGTTTCCATGTCTCATCCCTGGAAACATTCCAGGTGAGGTTAGATAGGGCTCTGAGCAACCTGCTCTAGTTGCAAACGTTCCTATTGATGGCAGAGCAGTAGGACTAGATGATCTTTGAAGGTCCCTTCCAACCAAAACCATTCTCTGATTCTTTGAAACTACTTCCTCATATTTTGTAGTCAGTTTTCATATGCTGGAACTCATAATCATAGAATGGTTTGGGTTGGAACGGACCTCAAAAAATCATCTAGTTCCAACCCCCCTGCCATGGGCAGGGACACCTCCCACTAGACCAGGTTGCTCAAAGCCCCTTCCAACCTGGCCTTGAACACCTCCGGTGATGGAGCATCTGCAACCTTCCTGGGCAACCTGTGCCAGTGTCTCACCACCCTCACAGTTAAGAACTTCTTCCTTACACCTAATCTAAATCTCCCCTCCTCCAGTTTAAACCCATTACCCCTGATCCTATCACCATAAGCCATTTCCAGATGGCTTCCAACTTCTATTCATTAGTTAATAAGATGAAGCCATTATTCATGATGGGAAATTGAAAAACTTTATTTTTTTATCCTAGTTTGCTCCAAAGAGTTGTTTAAGTTACTTCAAAAATATAGCCAGGACAGGTTTCGAAGTAGCCAGGTTTGCAGGATTTAAACAGGCTGAAAGTAGTAAAACAAAGAGAAGATGGCTATAGTACTCTCCAGAGTAAGACAGAAGCACGCATGGATAAAAACAATCCAAAAAGATGAAGCGGCAAAATTAACACCACCAGTATCCATGGCAAAACCAAAGCAGATGAGGACAAGGAAGTATAGCTTCATCACTTAAAAAAAAAAAGAGAAAAATAATGAAGAAAAACAGAATGCAAAAATACTCAGTGAGTTCTCACAGAAAAGCGCCTTACTAATTTAACTCTGATGAGCTTAAAAATGCAGAGTAGAACTGGGAACGAAGAGATTATTTAAATAGTTTTCCATATATTCAGATCTTTCAACCTGATGCAAATCACCCTGGCCTACTTGAACTCCTGGGGTAAAGTGATGAACAACTAACAATTCTCTTTAAAAACAAAACAGAGTAGAATAAAAGTCTACAGAGCCGTAGAAATAAAACTTTAAGAAAAGCAGGGGAGAAAGGCAGGAGGAAAAGCTACAGAAAATCAGCTTTATTAAGCAGGATTTGATTTCCTGAAAGAAAGGGTCATTTCAAGAGGCAAAACAAACAAAAAAAAGATCAGGAAAAGCAAGATGGATGAATCAAGGTGAAGCTGAAGTGAGGTAAATTATTTGTTTCTCTGTCAGTATGTCTGTCTGGGAAACTAGCAAAAAAGTTTTTATTTTAATCAAGTTTTGTAAAAAGAGTACAAACACACACACAAAAAGCAAAAAACAACAATCCATTGAGAGGCTACATGGGGCATGTTAGTAAGAAAATCAGGTCTGCATGAGTCACCCTAAAGCAAGTACAGATGTGGTTTTAAAAGCCCATTCAGCCAGCTTCTGGATCTGTTATGTCCAGCGTATTGCAGTAGTTCACAACTTACTGGTGTGAGCAGAAAAAAAGCATTTGAAACTCAGGCGTGCCTCAGTGTTTCCCCTTCGGAGCATGAGACACAGAATTCAACAAGTTGGAAAATGGATGGATGCAATGTTCAGTGACAAATGAGTAAAAGCCTACCACCATAACAATGATGATAATAATAAAATAATACAATAGGTCTGGTTGGAGGAGACCTTTAAGATCATCAAGTCCAACAGTTAACCCAGCACTGCCAGGTCACCACTAAAACATGTGCCTCAGCACCACATCTACATGGCTTTTAAACCTCTCCAGGGATGGGAACGCCACCACTGCCCTGGGCAACGTCTTCCAAGGTTGTTGTAACCCAAGTGCAGGACTTGCCACTTGGCCTTGTTGAACCTCATCCCACTGGCCTTGGCATATCGATCCACCCTGGCCAGATCTTGGCCAGAGCCTCCTCACCCTCAAGCAGATCAACACATCTGTCCAACTTGGTGTCGTCTGCAAACTGACTGATGGTGCCTCAATCCCCTGGTCCAAATCATTGATTAAGATATTAAAGAGAACAGACCCCAATACTGAGCCCTGGGGAACAGCACTTGTGACTGACTGCCGACTGGATTTAACTTCATTCACCACCACTCTCTGGGCCTGGCCATAGAGCCAATTTTTTACCCAGCAAAGTGTACACCCATCCAAGCCATGAGCAGGCAGTTTCTCCAGGAGAATGCTGTGGGAAACAGTGCCAAAAGCTTTACTAAAGTCCAGATAAACAATATCCACAGCCTTTCCCTCACCCAGTAAGTGGGTCACCTTGTCATAGAAGGAGATCAGGTTAGTCAAGCAGGATCTGCCTTTTATAAACCCACGCTGACTGGGCCTTATCAGCTGGTTGTCCTGTATGTGCCTCGTGATGGCACTCAAGATGATCTGCTCCATAACCTTCCCTGGCACTGAGGTCAGAATGACAGGCCTGTAGTTTTCCCTCCTCCTTCTGACCCTTCTTATAGATGGGTGTCACATTTGCTAACTACTACTCAATTGAGACCTCCCCATTTAGCTAGGACTGCTGATAAATTATGGAGTAAATGTTCAATTACAAGTAGGAAATACCTGGCCAAGCAAGGATTCAACAAGGGACTTTACAAAACAGAGCATCCACCATATGTCAATGATGCAGAAGACCTAAGTTCACTCCAGGATGTATTTGCAGGCGCGTATCAGGCAGGTGAGGTCATTACTCAGGGACGTGGCAGCCTCTGTGGCCAAAGCGCTGCCGTCGGTTTTCTATTCAACACCAGAAGATGGATTGTAAGCAATCAAGGAGAAAACTCTGAGAAAATATTTTTAAAAATGAGACAGAGGGTCTGCAGAACATGGGAAGTTTTCCAATATCAGCCTGTTCTCAGTCGAGGGAAGATAATATAGTGGTCCTGAGACTTTTTCAGGATAAGCAATTATCTGCTAATGCAGAGAGTTTGAGACCTCTCAACCAAATACATTTTGGTCATCTTTAGCCATTTACTTTCTAGACAACACTTCACTACATAGCAGCAATCGGGTACTTCTGAGAAGGCAGGGAATTATGCCTCCACTAAGCACCAAGACCTAACACCTAAGACCTTGCCATTGAACTGCCATGTCCTTCACACAAGGCAGCTACTGCCACTTGCCATTCACAGCTTCAGGTTCCTTTCCAAGCTGGTTTTGAAACAGGTTTGGCACAAATTGAAAATGGACTCTACGGTTCTCGGTAATACTGTAAGGACTAGGGCTTTTTGTTTACTTACTTTCAGTTCCTTGATAAGAAGGAGTGCAGAGGAAAACTGTTGAGCAATAAGACATCCCAATAAGAACTCTGCAATAGTGACTGGTGATGAATTTGAGAATAATTTCTTTGCAAACCACTGGCAAGGAAGTTACCAGATTATTTTGGCTATTTGTATCCCAGGAAGATACAGCTCAAAAGCTTGCCCCCATGCCTTCCAAGCCGAAATAGAAAGGTGCTGTAATTTCCCAGTGCCTAATCGATAAACAGCCTCAGCCAAAACAAGGCAGCGGAGAGTAAGACCAGGGTAAACAGCCATCAGCTGTCATCTGAGAGACTATCCCAACCACATCCTTTCAAGCACGTGCATCCACATTTAAAATGAAGCTTTCTATAAGGAAAGAAAGAAAGGGGATGTTTCTGGATCAATGAGTCCTGAATTTGCAGTTGTCGTCAAGCAAACAATTACCTTTTTCTCCTCACTGTTTACTAGAAGTAAAATAATTATCAACCCGTCCCACAAAGACAGACAAGTCTCCATTTCCCCTTCTCTCCAATCACTCCACCTTCCTTGTCTGCTTCATCATACAACTCAAAGACACTTAAACACAACAATACCGCACTTCTCAGAAAAGCTTGAAGACAGACTCAGACTCACAGACATCTTCTCTCAAGAAATGAGCTAGCATGCACTTGACTAAGGTTACGTCTAAAGCCTGTACTAAGAGGAGCATCAGTAGGATAAGCTTTCAGGATCAGCTTTTTTTGCCTCAGGAGTGGGCTCATGGAGTAAGCCCCTGGCTGTCCCACTTCCCACATCTCATATTTTTAGTTGCATCATGGAGCAGTCCGAGCATGCAGGCTAAATTTTTTTGGGGGGATACACCTCAAACTCATAGAATCATTCTTGCCGGAAGAGATCTTCAAGATCATCAAGTCCAACTCTTAACCTAACACTGCCAAGTTGACCACTAAATCATGTCACTCAGCACCACATCTACATGGCTTTTAAATCCCACCAGGAATAGGGCCTCCACCACTGCCCTGGTCAGCCTGGAAAAGGGCTTCACAACCCTTTCAGGGAAAAAATTGTTCCTGATGTCCAATCTGAACCTTCCCTGGCGCAACTTCAGGACATTTCCTCTTGTCCTGTCACTTGTTACTTGGGTGAAGAGACCAACTCTCACCTCGCTCCAACCTCCTTCCAGAGAGTTGTTGAGAGCAAGAAGATACTTCTTGGAGTGAGGGGCCCAAAAGTGAACCCAGGATTCGAGGTGTGGCCTCGCCAGTGCCGAGTACAGGGGGCTGCTGGCCACACTAGTGCTGATCCAAGCCAGGATGCTGGTGGCCACCTTGGCTACCCAGGCACACACTGGCTCATCTTCAGCTGGCTGTTAACCAACACATCCAGGTCCTTTCCTACAAGGTAGTTTCCAGCCACTCTTTCCCAAGTCTGGAGCGCTGCAGGGGGTTGTTGTGACCCAAATGCGGGACGCAGGACTTGGCCTTGTTGAACCTCATCCCACTGTCCTCAGTCCATCAATTCAGACTGTTGAGATCCCTCTGTAGAGCCTCCCTACCCTCAAGCTGATCAACACACCTGGTGATGGTGTCATCTGCAAACAGACTGAGGGTACCCTCAATCCCCTCATCCAAGTAATTGATAAAGATATTAAAGAGAACTGGTCCCAGTACTGAGCCCTGGGGAACACCACTTGTAACTAACTTCTTCTTGCTTTCCCCTTCTCTCCGCTCCTTCCCTCTGATTAAGGCTGCCAGTGGTCTACAAGCCAGCATCAACTTCACCCCCTGTCATTGCTGTTGCCAGCAGCTTATGGAGAGGTATACGCTGTGCAAAGCGAGAGCTCCTCACTTGTACTGGCACTGCCCAGGGAGTTATGTGCTGTCTCCATTACACATGTAAGCCCACGGCAATTTCATGGACCTCTTCCAGGCCCAAGAACATCTAGTTTTGACCCCACTATCAGTATATATGTACCACGGTCACTTTCTAAAAAATGTTTTGCATTTTATACATGCGTTGTACCCAGGCCCGGTGCCCCCGGCCGGGTGCTGAGCGTGGCAGGCACTTGCCCGGCAGATGGAGCGGATGATCGTCAGCATGCAGGACCCCGACATGGGCATCAAGATGAGGAACCAGCGCCT
>JAVSBS010005404.1:0-22903 GCA_033124195.1 Coracias cyanogaster
GTCCCGCTTCCCCCCTTCGGTCCCCGCCTGTGCTCCCGGGGGCCGCCGCCGGACCACCAGCGCAGCGAACGTGGCGGTGGTGGAAGCGCAGCGCGCGGCGGCCATCTTGGCGTGACGGCGAGGCCGCGGGGGCCGGAGCGGGGGCCGGCCTGGCTTGGCCGATGTGGGCAGCGCTGGGGAGGCTCTTCGTGGCCCAAGCACCGGCCCGGCGGATCGTTCTGCACGGCGTCCCCGCGGGTGTGGCCTCCTGAGGGGGTTTCCTGAAGGGGCAGGGGTGACTTTGGAGGAGGATGGAAGGCCTGTGGTGTTGGGGCCCTGGGTTGGGGCCTGCTCGAGCCTCATGGGCCGGCGCTGTGGGGCTGCGGTGGGGGAGCTTGCGCCACGCAAGCTGGTACCACGTTAATTTGGGGTGCTGGCTACCCCATTTTTTATTTTCGAGGGGTGTTTTCACTGTCCTAGCTGCCCTATAGATAAAGTAGGCTCAGCTTTGCACCTTCTGGCGCAGCAGCTAGTTTGAGGTTTCTAATAACTCTTTTTCTCTCTGTCGTCTTTCCAGCTCCAGGAGTCTTCACCATAGCCCACGTTAACATGGCCACCCACTTCTCCAAGGATCAGGAGGAGAGAGTGCGTAGGAAATGGGTTATCCGGGCTGCTGCTGTGATGAGTGTCTCTGGAAAGAGAGCTTCTTGTCCCCCTAATAACATGGCAGCTGCCTGTACCATGTAGCAGTTTGGAAAGTGGCTGCTGCTGCTAAATTTTTTGTGCTTTTGTCGGTGATGCAGGTACTGTACAGCAGCACAGAGCTTACCTGCTTAACTAAATGGGCATAGCCAGCACTGACACACTGATGGTATAGCGAAGATGTGCACTAATCCAGCTGTACTCGTTTTCCTCTTTAAGCGTTGATTTTGTAAGATTAATGGCTGAGCTGTCACGTGATACTTACAGCTGATCTTACAGAAAAGATAGTCACCAGTATATTGGACGTGTAATTTAGACCAGATCGTTTACTTGTGAATCGCATCTTACTGCGTTAACACTCTTTACTGTACAAGCTTGCTGGGTTCCCTAGTATTGAGCATTCTGTCACCTGAGTCTGCGCTCTTTGCTTGTTTTTATTTACCCTTTCTGTTGTTTTCCAGATCAAGTGTGTTAAGGGGGACCTCTTCTCATGCCCCCAGACGGATGCGTTGGCTCATTGCATCAGCGAGGACTGTCGCATGGGTGCAGGCATAGCTGTTCTTTTTAAGAAAAAGTTCGGAGGCGTGCAAGAGCTGTTGGATCAACGTGAGTGATACACGTGGGGTGGACATGCAGAAGCTGAAGGGAAAACCTTGATTTCCAGCAGTAAGGGTATTCCAAGCTACTTGGGGCGTAGGGGAAATTGTGTAGTGGAGTGTAGCTGGTTTAAAAAAATCCTTCTTCATTCCTTCACTTTAGAAAAGAAGACCGGGGAGGTGGCAGTTCTCCAAAGAGAAGACCGATACATTTACTACCTGGTAAGAGAGGAGTAACTGAGGCACTTCCCTATAGCTAGACTATATTAGGTATGATGATGACGGCTTTAATACTCATGGGCTTCTTGAGTATGCTCTTGTAAGTAAGAGATGTGGGATGTATTACTCAGATATTGCTAGTTGAGGAGCTGCCAAGCCGTCTTGTGTATGTATATTTAAACTTAAGTGGACAGAACCAGCTGCTAAATTACACTATTCTAAGCTGTGAAGCGTAGTTCTTTTTCCACGTCTTTCTCTTCACAGTAGCAAGTGTGAGAGTGGAGTTTCAGAGTGTAGTGGAATGTCTTTTTTTAAAAAAAGAAAGTAGTTTGCAGTGATCATGCCAAAGGCACGACTGACCTTTTGCATTTATGCTTAGATTACGAAGAAGAAGGTTTCTCACAAACCAACATATGATAGCATGCGGAAGAGTTTAGAAGCCATGAAAGCTCATTGTCTAAACAACGGAGTTACTGACATTTCCATGCCCAGGTAAGAAAATTAGTTACTGCGAAGTAAATCAGTGTTTCTTGGGTAGAAGGCTGTTTGAGAGCTGATGTGCCGTGAAATAAGCGTTCAAGTATCCGCTCCTATTGAACTCTTCTGTTGAATTGTGCAAATGAAATTTGTGTTTCCCGGATAACAAAACATACAGGCTTGGTTGTTTCCTTATTTTAACTGCTTTATGTTGATTTATGGTGAGCCCAATTAGTGCCGTGTAAAACTGTAGCTGCTTGAGGGGCTCAGCGTGCTCCAAAAGAGGCCGTTACAGCTGTTGTGGTGTCTTGTTTTCCAGGATTGGATGTGGACTTGATGGCCTGGATTGGAATAAAGTTTCAGCAATACTTGGGGACGTGTTTGAAGACACAGATATAAAGATCACAGTTTACAGTCTGTGAGCCAAAGAATTTAAAGAGAGCCCCATTTCCCCATCCCATTTCAAGAGTGGAAACCAGTTGATGGATGAGGGTTAAACTGCATGCTGAACACCTTCTTCGACCGAGCGTAGCTCACTCTTGTGTTGGCAGTGGTTTTTAGCAACAAAACCAAAAAGGGCTCCAGGGCAGCTAATTTGGAATGTAGCAGGGAGCCTTCGAAGAAGGCAGGAGTGGTGTAACCTTCCAGGAGTTCCCAGCCTGTCCCAACAAGCCACCAGATGTCACTGGTCCTCCGTGGAGCTCCTGCCTGCGCTGGAGCTGCTGCTCAACGCCGACGGTTCCTGTGCAGAGTGAAACCGGAGCTCTCTGTTGCTTAGGTGTTTGTTGGGTTGTAGTTACGGTTGATAATGATGAGCTGTGGAGCCTTGTCACTTAAATTTAAGTTTTGCAATGTTCGTTATCCGGCACACAGTTTATTTACTCTGTTTGTTACGGGATTAAACATTTAATTCATACCTTCTGGCCACAAATATCGTTGATTTGTGAGATTGTACTCACTACGAAATAATGTTGCCAAGATTAAATAAATGCTCTGCTGTCAGATGAGAGCACGGTCCTTTTGAAAAACGTACCTGTGTCTGTGTTGGGGCTGTATCTGAGAGGAGAGCTGGGATTTGAAGGAGGATGCTGGAGATGTGTAAAGTCACCCTCTGGGTGTGTTTTATACCGTGGAATCGGGAATCTGCAGAGCTCGGCTCTGAGAATCCACATGTGACTGACTGATGTGCTGTAAAAAGTCGTAGCACAGACTTTAAGGTTTGTTTTTCTTATTTCTTTTTTTTGCTGTATTTGTAGTTTAGCTGTTTTGTGTTGGTTGGTGTTTGATGTCGCCAATAGCAAAAGCAAATTAGCAACACAATTCTTCAGATCGTGGGTAAACACTTGGTATTTTTGAAACGTTGGTTCCGGCACTGAGGAACTCTCGCATCCTCCACGTGTTCCTTTAGGTTTGTTTTTTCCCACCTTCCCATGATAACAATCTTTTTGACTTCTCTCATACCGAATGCCCAGAAAAATGCTGGAATGTTGAATAAACCTAAAAGATGTGACTAAGAGCTGGGAAGTTTGTAGCATAAGGCAGCGTTCCTAATTGGTTTCTACTATGAGTGGATCGAGTGGAGCGTTTGCTGTGTTGCGTGGTTTCTTTGCTGATGCAGATGAACAAATCCTGGTTGTGTCTTTAAGAGCTTGGTATTACCACTCTCCCATCCTTTGTAAATTTGTTTTCGGTGGATAATTGCTGTAAATAAATACAAAACTGGAAAAAAAATAAACTCGGACATGTAGGAACTGGGAGTGTGGAGCTGAAGAAGAGTGGAGGTCAAAACTGCTCATTGCTTTAGTCCTTAGGTTTATTTATGTTTGTTTTTTAACTAGTGCTCAAGAGATGAAATCCACAGTGGCTCCACAAAGGTGTTCTCATTGCTACTTGTTGAAAATTTGTCCCCAAATGTAGCCTGGTTGCCTGAGAACCTGTGAACTGATGGGGATAACGAGCCCTGCCTGACTCGGTTCCTGAGCTGATGGGCGTCCCTGTGACCCGTGTTTGGTCTGGGCCTTGTTTTATATGGAAAGTGATCCGTCCATATTCTCTGTCTCCCACGCTTGTATCTACTCTGGAAATTTTTTTGCCATATCGTAATTCTCCCTTCTCATCATGCTGCGCTTCAGCTCTGAGATATTTCATACGTGGCTGTCCCAAGGTGTCTCACTTGTCAGATTAAATTTAGGACCACTTGCAAACAGAGAAGAAAGAATAAACAGGGCTATAGGCTTTTGCAGTGACTTCTGATTTTATTTCACTTTGCTTTTCCCAGTTTTATATCACAAACATCATCGAACAAGGGGAGAACGTATTTGATCTATTTCAAGTCAAGTACTTAGGGCTCCATCATAATTTAGAAGAGATGAGTTAGGCCTGATTTAAATCACAGCTCTCATTTTTGAGGAGGAGAGAGGAAGAGAACCTTTTTTTCATCTTAAATCCATTTCTTTTTAACATTTATGAAGTATGCACTTTCTAAATGCAGTTATCTAATGGACAGCTTTGTTCTAAGATCTTTTCTCGTCAAGTAGTCCCCGTATGTCCACTGCAACCATCTCATCCCAGGCTTTACCCACACAGCATGTTCCCTTCTTTTTTCCTGTCAGCAGAGGCAGCATGGGTTGGTTTGGGGAAGGGGAGGAAGGAACAAAATAAACAACAACAATCCCAAACATCTGTGTTGTATATCTGTTTGTAGTCCATCAGGGCCTAGTCTTCCAGAAGTCAGTATTCCATCCTGCTGGATTCAAAGCTTTGGAAAGCGGGAGAGTCCCAGATGTCCAAATCTGTCGCATCTCTCTTCATTAGATCTTTTCCGAATTGGTCCTGGGGAAGGTAAAAGACAAGTTAGAAGCTTCAAATGTTTTCATGGTGTATGGCTTAAAGAGGTGACTTTTTAGTACAGCTTTAAAAAAAAGGGGCAGAATTCTGCAGTGATAATTACTTTTAATGGTGGTTTTTTTCTAGAGGGCTGGGGGAAATCTTTTCTCTACATTCCTTTCAGTGTTTCTGTCTGTGTCCTGAACATCATGCACGTGGGGAATAATGAAGTGTTCTTGTTGCCCCTAGTGCCCTTTTATTCTTTCTTTATTGAGATATTTACTCTGAGGAGAAAAAAAAAAAGGCTTTAATTCCCTTATATGTGTGCTGTGGAGAATCCCACTGTGGTGTTACGACCCTTGGAGGGGTAAGGTAAGTACGGGGATTATTTTCAGTGTGCAGGTGCAGGCAAAGCTTGCCGGGTACGTGTGAGAGTTACAACAACTGCAGCGGGCTCTGGGTTATGCCTTTAACAACCTGAAGGAAAACGAGGAATCGTACACAAGGAGACAAGTGGAAACCGTCACTCACGTGAGCTTCATTGCAAAATCTCAGCCAACTTTTCCTCGTAATAGTTGAAGTTCTCTTGAATGTCCTCCCATGGCACGAAAGCCTTTGCTTCCTCTCCTTCCTCCTGTTCCACAAAGTTCTGCCACACATACTCAAAGTCTTGAGGCTTCATAATCCTCAGCTTGCAGCCAGCCGACTTCATTTTTTTCAGGGCTGCCTGCATTTCTGGCTCTTCCCACATGAAAAGCCGCCCTACCATGATGGTCAGCCGCAGGTTCTTGTTCTTCTTGAGGGTCTCGGTTATCCGATCAGCGCAGGTCACGCAGGGGCTGGAGGAGACGTACCAGGTGACGTTGTAGCGGAGGCTGGACTCACACTTGGGTAAGATTGTGTTGAAGAAAGCCATTTCTGCGTGGGCGGCCGCGTGCTCGTCTTCCAGGTAACCCCGAGAAGTCACTGACTCTCTCCCTTGGGTCTCGAGAACGTAACACAGGAAGGTTTTGTTCCTGCCTGAGCTGTATTCCACGTTCCTGAACTGGAATTTGAAAAATATGGCTGGGAGGCGCTCCCTGTGGAGAGTGGAGAGGAGAGAAGCGTCTCAGAGGCAGATAGAACAGGGTTATCACTTTGGTTTAGTTCCTGTTTGTGAGCTTGGACAAGGTGCTGCATCTATGATGGCTGTATTTCTCCATCTATTAAAAGGAGATGACTTTTGATAGAATAAAAAAAGAGTAAAAGTTACGAGCTACTCATCTAGTTTTGCTGTAAGGTGAGGCTTCCGGGCCCATTCTCACTACTTAGTCTTTTTACTTAATTTTAACAAACTTGTACTGGGAATTTCAAATCTCTGCCTTGAGGTCTTTGAGGAGGAACTTACTTCTGCAATGTTCCTTGAGACACTGATGTCTCCCGTTGGTAAGGAGAGACAGTAATCAGCGTTTCCCTGATCTTAATGCACCTGTAGACTGAACTCTCTTTTCTAAGCCGTTCTTTCAGGGTGGTGTTGCAGCGTTAACCTGCGGGATCTGTTGTCCTAGATCGTTAGGATGATAACTCTGGCATTGCTAATTAACATTTTACCCCCAGTCCTTCGCCAGCGTGGATTTCCTCTGAGGAGAGGCGAGCGTGGCTGACTAGTTGCAATTTTTACCTCTTCTAGTTTTATTCGGCAGTATCAGCTGAATACTAATATTCAGTAGGATTATGTTGTGTAGGTTTAATAAAATATCTGACATCAAGTCTAACTTCGCTGTGAGAAAGGCTATTTCCTACCGAAGTTTGATGGCTCACGGATATTACTGAGACATTTCAGGTTTTTTAATTTGATGTGCACCTCATCCATTCTGGGTTTCCGTGTAAGCGCAATGCCAAGTGAATCATCGCAGTGAGTTATATGTTTGCAGTTGTCTCACCCAAACAAGGTAGTCTGCTGTTATTTAGGGAAGTTAAATTTGTTTCATAGAATACTGGGTATAGCTTTTATATGTTGCTGACTGAGGAGGCGAGAAGGGAAAGTTGCATCGTCTCATAGAACCTGATCCTTCCTTATGGAAGTTTCCAGGGTTCCCTGATTGCCCCTGTAGCATCTAACGGTGGGTCCATCAGCTCACGGCCCAGAGCTTGAGGGATGTTAGGTGGAAAGACATAAAAGATACTCCTGACACCATCCCTTGTGACCTGCTAAATGCTCCAGAGGAGGGGGGTGAAGACTGCACAGCGTAGCCAAAGTGAAATAACGAAAAGTAGGAACACAACATTTCATTTATTACACGCTAGTAATCTTCTGGCGTGTTGTACTTTGCTCATCTGAGCTTTCG
The DNA here is from genome assembly GCA_033124195.1 of Coracias cyanogaster. NCBI lineage: Eukaryota > Metazoa > Chordata > Aves > Coraciiformes > Coraciidae > Coracias > Coracias cyanogaster. The sequence continues at coordinate 7,127 of JAVSBS010005404.1, forward strand.
GTGGACCTGTAACCTCGATATTCCCAGTGAGGCAATAATGAACCTTTGTAAAACAGTAAGCGCCTTATTCCTCCCTGTCTCATCTGCAGTCAGATGATAATGTCAGGCCTCTCCAGGGGGTACGCCGAGGAAAGGTCAGGAGAGAGTCAGAGACTCTCGGAAATTTTAATTGGGGAGAGCAGCGAGGCTGTGGGAGTAAGTGGCAAAGCGTCGTTCTGCTGAGAGGGAGGAACAATTTGTGGCGCAACATCTCGCAAGATGTCTCCAGAGAAGGTGGAAGTGAATGGTACGGAAGAGAGTGAAAAGAATCAAAATCGGTTTCTTCTGCTCGCTTAGGAACGTGGGAACGACTGAGTGTCAGTTCGCTGGTGTGGGACCCAGAACGTGGGGTGGTTGCGGGTCAGGAAAAGGGCCTGTTCTGAAGATGGCTTTTGAAACTAGAGGATGTCTTCCTATAGAGTGCAAGAGGGCTTTGCTAGGACTGCATGGAAAGCCCCAAACTGCGTGATATTCTGTGCAAATCAGAGGGACTGGAATGAGAACGTCTGAGCAGAAAGAGCAGGGAGTAGGCGCCTAGCTCTGGCTGCAAACGCTACGTTATGTACCGTAAGCAAATGGCTTTTTGCTTTGAAGCGAATTGGAAATAGTGTGCTGGCTGAATGCGTAACTCCGAGTAAGTTGTGGCTATTGTCAAGTTTCTTTAGCTGTGTTATTTTAAAAGTTTTAATAAAAATTTCCATCAGTGTTTAATTCCACTTAGGAAGCTTCGGAAGCTTCTCTTTGGTCTATGTATATTCCGTCCTCGTCTTACCACAACCAAGAACGTTCTTGCTGCCCAAATCCTGCAGCATTTTTGGCTTTTAACAAAGTTAAACCATGAAAGAACAGCCTCTCTATATTTTTATGACAGTACAGCAGTATCCAGGCTCCATCTGTGCCTGCTACACAGATTTGCCCTAAAAAACCTGGAGTTAGGGGTCGCACTTCTGGTTTGGATTTCTTTTCTGCTTTGGATTTCTCCTCAGTTTTGGATTTCTCTTCAGTTTTGGATTTCACAGCGTGTGGCTTTACAGACAAACGGCCTCCCTTGGCCCAGCCACGTCCCGCGCCAGCCGAACGGGGTGCGAGGCGATGCCGTTCTACTTTGTGCTGAGAGAGGAAGCTCATCAGTCTTGCAAACGCGACAGGACGTACGAGTCTGAAACAATTCTGTTCACGGAATTGCATCCACACCGGGATTATCTACTGCTGCTGTCGGTCAGGGGCCACGGTAATTCTTTTCACATATCGATTCCTGACAGTGGAAGTTTACAGTATGAGTTTGGCTTCAGCAATTTTACTAGAAGTGGGTTTTTAGCTGCTTCTTAAACGATACACTTAAACCTTTGCGTTGTTCAATTCTACTTAGGTGAGATCTGCACAAAATGGGACTTAATAAAAAAGCCTTTTTGGAGCCTTCTGTGCTATGACTGCTTTAGTGTGTTAGTGGGGGATGAGAAGCAGTAGTGTGCATACAGACTTTTATTCTGATTAATGAGCACGAGTTGGTCTGTGCTTCTCTGGCTTGCATTGATGGTTTGCACTGGCCTAGATAAGGGAAACTTGCACCAGCTTGCACAATTTCTAAGCAGCCCAAAAGACTCCATTAACTTCCTTTTCGTAGCTTTTTGACCTCTCTTCCCTTATGTTAGATGACTTCAAGTTACCTGTTAGAGTAAGTCTCATTTTCTTTAAGGTGAATTTCAAGACTTCCACTGATTTTATTACAGAGCAGTATCAGACTCTAATTGAGCGTAGTGCCTCTTATTCCCTCAACTCCTTTCTCTTATTCCTTGAGACAAAAAAACGAATCCACATGCTTCCAAGAATAGCATTTCTCCTGCTTTATATCCTAGATAACAGAGTGGTTCTTTGCTTAATGATTCTTTAATTATTTCTTTGAAGTCCAGCTATGCTGGGTCTGACACAAGCCTCCCATTGGCGTGTTTGAGAGCTGAGTTTGTTAGGCTACAATAAATTGCTTTAAAATAACATTATTTAAATGCAGCATGTCAGCATCACGTGGAAGTTCAATCCTGATTTAACTCTCCTGGCTGCAAAGCGGTTACATCAGTGATGAGAGTGAGTCTGGGTGTTTTGATGAACTGCGTGAGCGATCTATTCCAGGACGTATTGACTCAGAGGTGTATTTAGTCAGGCCTTCAGGACGGATTTTGTTGTTTCTCATCTTGGCGTCTGTCTAAGATTAGCTGGGATGTTCACCTAAATCTGGCCTGGCAACCTGGAATTTACATCAGTTTAATTAGTGAGTTTCCGATAAAGAACATAACGCTACAGGCGTTTTCCAAGCCTGTAAGTAGCTGGCTGAGAGCTTGGAAAATTTGCCACTCGTGGATCGAGAGGCAGGCGGTGTGTTAGTTAGCAAGAATCTGCTTAATCCCACGTAAAGCGGAGCAGGGAGGACGTTTGAGCACAAGTGTGAACTGCAAACTTGTGTCCTGCCAGGGCTTAGCCAAGTCCTTGCTGTGGGACTCTTCCCAGCAGCGGGGATGTGGGCAAGGTCTCCCTGTCCTGTGAGTAACTGGGAAGCCCCGTGGCGAGTGAATCAGCGGCAAAAGGACGGGCAAGAGCAAGCCATGCGCGCCCTGAGCCTGCGCGCACACGTCGGTGCCATCAGCTGCAGAATCTCACCGTTGAGTTACAGCAGCTACCCTCCTAACCTCACGCAGAGCGAAGTAGCGTGATTGTGTGATTTGCGCAGACTAACACTCCCTGCAAAGAGCTGAGCGTCAAAACACATCCCTGAGATAGTTCTGTCACCTACTACAACAAACGAAGCCAACTTCTTTGGAAGCTCAAGGCTAGCTTCGAGCAGGCTCTTTCTGAGGAAGTGACTCATTCTCGGCGAGCCTGTTTTCCCACCTTGGAATAGCAGGTGGCGTGCAAAAGTTTATATTATCTCTGGTTTACCCACTTTTCTTCCACCATGAAAGCAAAATATGCCTCAGGGGTGTGAGTTCCACGCTCATGTTTTCTTCTACTGGAAGCTGTACTGCTGTAAATGCTAAATGTAAAAACGATGTCGCATCGCCTGTGACTTCACGATCTAAAATACGCAAATATCAGATATTTCAGTGGCTAGGCTAATTGCTTTTGTGCTTTTGCTTTTTCTTGCAATTAGTGACGTTTTCACGCTGTTTCCAGTAAAGGCGTCGTAAGACCTACAGGTAAGATTTATGTCTATGGAAGGTTCTTTTAAAAATTATGTACAGGCACCAAACTGTCACTGTTAAAAGTCAGCGGCTCCAGCAGTGGGGTGCGGGTGGTCACACGGCTTGTCTACAGTGTATGGGAAGGTAGAAGTTGAAATCTTCATTCTGCTTCCCTGAAGATCATCATTAAAGGGTGATCTTTAGGGATTTTCTAAATGCCTAAATTTATCAAGGTGCTTGCCCTGGGTAGCAAAGTTTTTTGTCGCCTATTAGATCCTATTAAGATGAAACAGGTGGAAACTTTGAGACAGAAACCTCAGTCTGTAAGAATGGTCCTGGACTGAACAGATAATGTGCTTTTAAGTTTGCTGAAACCAGGTCGGTGGGAGGAAGACAGCAGCTGCCCAGCATGACCCTGGTGCGATTCTATCTGGGTAGGAGAAGAGGAGGAGAGCTTCTAATGAGAGAATAAAAAGGTGGGATGATCTAAAAGATGCTGTAAAATAGCAGGACATACTCTTTAGGTTTAAATATTTGTTCAGTGACTATTTATACTATGGTCTTAGGTTATTTCAGCCGATAAAGCAGCGTCGTTTTGCTGGCTGTTTGACAAATAAACACGTTCATGCTGGGCTCATTGATTATAGAAAGCCTGTAATGATCAACTGTAACAGGAACTGGGGATTTACCCCTGCTAGAAGGAGCCTCCTGTACACCCTGGGGAAGTGTAAATAAATGTGTCTACTTAAATATCGTGAAATGTAAACAGATGGAGCTTATATTTACCCAGGACTGTTGAGCCAAATGTTGACCAAAAAGGGGTTAATATTTTTAAACAGACTAATTAGGTTCCCAGTATTTTCCTTGTAAGCCAGACTCCTTAGAGCTAGAAGCAACAGCTTGAAAACTTGGCTGTGTGTCATAAGATGCCCCTAATCCAAGGGCTAAAACTGAAATGCAGCGTAATTGAATGTAAGTGCTTCCACACTTGCAGTTATATGTTCTCTCGTCATTCGCATAACTGGCTTTATTGGCTGAAAATCTGTAAATAATTAGAAAAATCCAAGCACTGATCATACTAGGTTTAAGGCACATTCTAAGCTCACGGCGTACTTTTTAAAATGAGAGGGAAAAATTGCTGGATTTTTCTGAACCTCTTTTAGGGTCCTTTAAGATTTCTGCTTTACATCCTGATTCTCACCTTTCATAGCCAGCGTATTAATAATAACCTAATAATCAGAGGAGACTTGGTCGTGATTCCTACAGGAATTCACCAGATACTTATAAGCACTCTCCAAATAATACTATGGCGAGGATGGTATAAATCCTCACACACTGACAGCTCCGTGGTCCCTCACGAGTCTGAGGGCTTTCATTTCAGAAACTTTACCTCCTGTCTTGCTTAGTAGGAGGGTATGGAATGTGAAAATCAGGTTGTACCAGTTTAAAGTATGTTGGTGCCACAGCACAGACTTTAAGGTCCGCGGAACAGCGTTACCCCGAAGCCTCCTTCCATCGCCCGTAGCTCTTGCCCTGGTGCAGTTCCAGCAGTGCCGCTCCCCCCTGCGCCTCAGCAGGTGACGTTCTCCTCTTGTTACCCCTTTCTGCAACCACATCACCCCTCGTGTTCTCGCTGGGTGACCCTAAACAGGTTGCCGGGGTTCGCAAGGAAACGTGAAGATACTGCCCGATTCCTTACCATTTCTAATTGCGTATGAAAAACCTCGTTTTCCTCACCGAGATTCATTTTAGTACATGTCTTAAGTGTCTAGAAGTTGTCACCGTATGTGTAGTCGGTCCAGTGGCTTCTATATATAATTTTTGGTGGTTTCGCTCTGTTCCTAGCAGAGAGATGTACTTTTTTTTTAAGTCATTGCTCTAGCAGACACGTTTTATCCCTGTGATTTTGTATGATAGGGACCAAAGGCTGCAAATAAGCCCCACCCCAAGAAGTGATTTTTCAGAGTGGACACATTTTAAGAAGAAACTGTTTTTTCCCCCAGTGTGCAGGACTGTCATCAATCGTGTGAGATCAGGCATGGGTGCTGTCTTGCCTCATGCATCGTGTTCAGAAATGCCAGCCAGATTTTATTTGCGGAATCTTTCTTACCAGTGACTCCATCACAGGCAGAAGGATTCCAACTGGGACTTTTAGAGTCTGGCCTGAGCTTTACATTCAAGCAGCTGGAAGAAATCACAGGTTTGGTTTTCGCGCTGGAAACGCCGCCTTGGCGACTGCTATGGGAGACCAGAGGGGATAACGACACGGGGCATCTTGCTACTGCTACAATGAGCGTTTTGAAATGCTCAGAGATAGCAGATTACAGAGTGTTTTCTAGTTGCAGCTGTCAGTTACGTCTGACAGAGCGCAGCTTCCTAGCAGATCTCAGTTGTATCTGCCTTTTCCAAAAGCCGGGCTCGCTGGAGCAAAAGGAGCTGGCGCTGCTTTGAAACCTGCATGTTGTTTTGGTGCCTTTCTGTGAGTTCGGCTTTTGCAAGTCGGGGTCCAGCTGTGGGTGTGGAGCCCTTGAAAATGTGGACTTTTAGCTCTCTTGAAAAATCTGGCCCTTATGTCTATAAAGCAAATCAGCCATAGCAGGGGTGTTTTTCCTAATTCACAGACAGAGAAACTTTGAGACAAGAGCCATTGATCACACCAAGAAATCAATGCTCAGGGCTCATCCAGGGCCAGTACCTTCCATCCCGATATCACCAAGCGATCCCGTTGCAGTCCGTGGGACTGCTCGCGCTGTAAGGGAGTCAGGCAACGCCACAGAGCAGACCTGCTTGTGTAAAACAGATTCGTCTGCCTGCCGCGAATTCGTCCTCTCTACAACTCAGCGAAACTTTTAACAAACCCGCACAACAACGACAGCCGTGCTTACGCCGTTTAAGAATATTCAGAAGCGCCCTGGCCGAAGACACCGTCTTTCATTACCCAACAGAAGAGGGGCCGTTGAACATCCCCACTGCGCTCTCTTGCACCCTGATATTTATATCTAAACCTCTTACCCTGTCACGATTTCAAATGGTGGCAGATCCTCCCGCTTCAACTTCTTCTTCTTTTTTTCTTCCCCTTCCTCTGCGTTGTCAGGTTCACCGTTCTGGGTGTTGCTGGGCTCCTCTTGCTTTTCTGCCATCCTCTTGAGTATCGGGGTATTAAGGTAGGGCCACTGGGGAAAAGAAAGAGCAATTTCTGGGAGCTCTAAGCAGAGGGAGGAGGCAAAAACAGAGCTGGGAGTTCCTGCACTAAGCGCAGTTGTCGGGAGCTAAATATGGAACAAAGCAGCGATGATAGAGGCTGGATGGGGTAGGATGACCCAGGGCTCTCAGATGTCGCCTCCTTCCCTTGCTTTCTCTAGGTCTTTTTTAACAATCCCTCTTGCTCGCCTTTTAATTTAAAATTAAGTGACGACTTCACTTGTGGGCGGGCTAAGCAATGGATGGAAAATCCTGCAAGCGTCCGTATCTATTTATCCGTTAGTGTGACGGATAGCTGGCAAGATGCAGAGCTGGCAGCTTTTCCATCTACCTTCTTTTGCCAGTTTATTATTTTGCTGACCTTGAAGGTCCCCTGTTTTGGCTCAGGCAAGAGGGGAAAGGGGCAGAACCCATTTGGTTTGCTGGAAAATCCCTGTTGTTGGTGGATTTGACCTCATGGGCCACCTGGAGCATCTCAGCAGGAGTGCTCGGACGGGCCGGGGACCTGCCTTTCCTTCCACCCCGCTCAGCCGTGCAGAGGCTCTGAAAACAGGAGCTGCCCAGGGTGAAGTCTTGCTGCTTGAACCAGTGTCAGGTCATACTGGTTTAAATGGGAGCTAGAACCTTCTACCAAATATTTTATAGTCAGCCTTCTAACTCAGAGTGGGGTTGTGTTTCTGGCACAGGGCAATTCCAAGGGCGTGTGCTGAGCATCTACCCCTTGTTCTCTATTTTTTCTCTCCGTTGCCTGAATATTTGAAGAGTGCCCAGCAAACCGGGAGCACTGACGTAGCTGGGTAAAAGCAAGCAGTGAAAAACTGCTGGGCATAGTGATTCTTGCAGTATTTCTCTGTTCCTCTTCTGCTGCCGCAGAGGATGCAGATGGTGAAGGAGTGACTGCACAGAAGCCAAAGATTCAGGCAGGTGAGAGCCTGCGGTGGAGGTGTGATGAGAAGCGAGGGGTGTGTGGTCAAGCAGAAATAACCGGGACTGGTGTCAGCAGCGTGCCGAGGACAGGGAGCTGAGCCATTCTGGTAGAGTACCTGCTGGGATTTGTCTGAACGAGTGTGGCTGTGGAGCATGTCTTTTGTACAGATGAGAAGGACTATAAAGGTTTTCGCACAGAATCACAGAATCTTTGCGGTTGGCAAGGACCTCCAGGGTCATCAAGTCCAGCCTTTGTCCCAGCATCTCTCTAACCAGGAGTTATTGGCAGGAGTTTGGGATATTTGGTTTGCTCAGCACTGTATCAAGCAGATTTCTTGAAGAGCCTGTGGTAGCTTAGAAGGATGCTCTGGGCTAATGTCGCTTTCACATGAGCTCTATAAAGAGTCTTCTATGTTTGGGTTAGGGGGCTTGTCTCTTTTTTTTTTTTCTTTTATTCCTTCAAGATTATGTGAAGTTCTTCCAGTTTCTCACTCTAAATTTAAATCATTTAAAGTTTAGGTCAATCCCGTGTGAGCCAAGCCTAGTGAAAACCCGAGTAAGAATTTTTTCCGAGACTAATCCCGCTATGCCGTGAGGGTGGAAGGAAATGGAAAACGTGTAGCTGTGCAGAAGTCGTGTTGTAGCCAAAGCATATTGAAAATCACAACTCCAGTATCTTGGGTTCAGCACTTAGTCCAGAACCCACCATCATCAACGTTTGGATAAATATGGAATATTAAAGCTATAACGGAGTGGTCAGTCTGTACTTTGTGGGAACCACGTTCTTAGCGTGAGGAGGATAAACTCTATTCCGTAGAAAACAAATAGGTGTGAATACCTGTTTCCAGGCCAAACTCAGTCTCTGCGACACTGTCGTACTCAGCACTTTAGAGGGGTCTCCGCTATAAGAAAGCGAAATAAATTCAGCCCGTTGGGCAAGTTAATTTTTTCTGGCTCCTCTTCCAAGCCCCCTTGCTAACACCAGCCTGCCTTTGCGTGCTACAGTAGCTTGGTAGCTTTGCGTTAGTAACATCATTGAAATGCGGTCGTTCGGGGGGACAGAGCCCCCACCTTTTCCTCGCACACTGTTTGCTGGTGATGGGAAGTTGTTTATTTGATGACGGACACAGCTGGCATGGAGAGTATTGTGACAACAGCGCAATCAAGGATTTGACAAGTTGCAAGACATCCTATCCGTGGAACATAGATCTTTCGTTTTCGTGGTGCAGAATTTTATTTATTTTTAAGCTTAAAATACTTTCTTGGAGGGCAGGTGTAGTGTTTTTCCTCTCGCATGGTAACTATGCTCAAATTCCAGCTCCCCTGTCCAATTACTCTCACCTTTGACATTTCAGGCGGTGTTTTTGGGGACGGGAATCCTCCCTTAATGAGTGACAGCTTGTTTCCTTCTTACCCTTATACTCCAAAGAAGCATTCCAGCCCCTCTTCAGTCCCTCCGACCCACTTTCCTTTATTTTTGGAAGCTCTTGATGCCCAGGGTCCCATCTTTCTTGCAGCCTTTAGCTTTCACTGGCCTGGCCCCCTCTGCAGGGTTCAGGAACTAAGCTCTAATCTAATCTCGGGAATGTGGCACTGAGTCTCTACCTCTCTCCAGCCCTTCCCAGCTGCTTCGCAGCTCCATCTAGGGCAGTGCACGAAATAGTCACGATCCACCCCCCTACAGCGTCCACCCATGCCAAAAATATAAAAGGACACCGCCGAGCTTCTGTCAATCTGATATTTTGCGTTAGAGCCATAGCAGTGAAAGCTTTGATCAGTTTTGTCCGCTTGTTTTGAAGTGACCCTGGCTCCCCCGAGGCGTGTGCTTGTGTACGAGACCATGTGGCCATGGGCCTAATGACTGGAAATTTTTTTTCCGTCAGCCAATTTGGAGAAGGAGCTGGGGCGCGGGTGCCGAGAGGTGCCAGGGATGCGGCTGGCCTCACGTGAGGACCTCCCGATGGCACCTGAGTTAACTAAAATCATCCAACCGACGTTTTTGTTGAGGTTTCCCTCCGCCCTGCCCCTCTCCCCACCGATTTAATGGTTTATTTAGTTGACTGCGAATTGTTTCGTTCCACTCAGAGAGCGCTGCACGGCGGAATCGCTGTTCAGCCGCAGCAGAGGCACAAGAGATCTGCAGACACATCAAGTCCATGCAGGGAGAGTGAGGATCAACCCGTTGCCTTTCCCTGCTCACTTGCACCAGCAAGGGCCAAACGGTGCTTGTTTCCAGCAGAGCCCACGGCCCCTCCACGTACCCACTCTGGTGGGTCCAGACTCTTCCTTCATAGGTGGAGAAACTAGCGGGGTGACCACGGCCCCGCACTGCAGCTACCAGTTTGGCCATTGAGCCGAATCCCTCTCAGCAGCACAAACCCAGGCTGTGGTTTCCTGCCCGAGCCCATTCTCCGTCCCATGACAGATGTGTCCCGCAACATCTGGCAGCCTGTTTCCCTCTGGTTTAAAAGGTCTGGCTTCAGGGCATTGAGGGCAGAATGGCTGAGCAGAGCTAGATGAAGTGTTGGGGAGGGGTAGACCTCTGGGACACCAGTAAGATTGGAAGAGCTGTCTACATGGGAATGCTGCCAGCAAAGGCGACTGCTGGCAAGGCAAGGTTAAGATGATAACCTGTTCTGGCAGAAGCTTTCTGGCCTTGTATTAGATATATTAGATGGCTATTAGATAGAATAGATAGATCCTGCATCCATCCAAGTCCAGAATAGTTTCTCCACTGACTTTCGAGGCATCTCTGAACAATCTGTTGACTTTTTTTTTCCCATCTTAAATAGGAATCTCGTGCAGAGAGTACTGTATTCCCTTGACCCGTCTCCCAGCCAGGTCATCTGCTGTTCTTCTAATTGCAGCAGGAGTTACTGTCCCAAAGTTACAATGGCTGTTTTCCTTTCCTGATCACAAAGAAGCAGTACAAGAGACCTGGCTGTGAAAGCGCTTGCCAGGAAAAGGAGGCTTTTATTGCATTCTCAGGCTGGAGGAACATTTTTGGATAGATGTGAGAGTGAAATAAGACACTGGCTGTGTGAGTCACGGCTCAGACGTGCTCTATTCCAAGGGGACAGCTGGTGGCACTAACAAAACATCTCCCTAGATACATTGTCTGGCAGCATTCCCCCTCCTGCTTTTTCCAGCTGTAACTACCGTTACGTGATAAATAAATAAACGCTCTGACAGTGATGTGCAGAGGCAGCTTTCCTTCCCTCGGCCCCTGTAGACTCTCACCTGTCCCTCTCCTCCCTCTGCAGGACCACGGTGCCAAGATTTACAAGAAGAGGCAGGAAATGCTGGTGCCGGACACTGCAGCATCCCATGGCTTTGACCTGGATGGTGCCCACATCCCTGTGTACAGGGTGGGAGCTCCCCGTTAAACGCGTTCCGCCAGTGCTGAAGGGAGCCGTGGTGCGGGTGGAGATAAGTGATGCTCTCACCTCCTTGCCTGCCTTATCTTCACAGCTAGAGCCTGGCCCCAGATCCCGAACCCTCACACACCCATCGCTGCGCTGCCGTAGAGCCGAGAAGGAGCCTGTTTTGTTGGCAGGCACCGCTGGCTGTCCAATTAATTCCAAGCCCAACTGGAAGTTAATGACAGCTCCGAGCAGCTCAACCTCTTTCCTGCTGGGCTTCTGCTGCAGTTCTAGCGGGAGTAGTTCAAGGGGAAGGTCAACCCCAGCCATGCTGCAGGTGCTCAAAGCCACAGGAATTTATATTCTGCACCACCCCGTGCTAACGAAGAGGCTGTGGGGAGAGCTGCAGAGCCGTAGTCGGCTCTCTGAAGTTTACGTGCGCCCAGCAGCAAATCCTCGCTAGCTTTGCCTCTATATTTTAACATAGCTCCAGACATCAGCAAATCAATTAAAGTTCCTTACTGCTGAAGCCGGAGTGTTTTCTGGAACAGCTGGTAAATTATTGAATGAGACGAGGCTTAGGAAAAGAGGCTGTACTGAAAGGCAGAAAGATTTTGTTTATGCGCAAATATTGTGTATCCAGCAGGCAGGGATGTGCCCTTTGGGCTGAGATCAAGTGTAACGATTGCTTTAATATCAAACGCGTCTTTCTGGAAAGACCGGCTGTAGTTGGAAGAGGGGGATCATCATTAGACATGGTGATCTGAGAGGTGGCTCTTCTCTAAATGCCACGACCCCATGGACGCTGTCACGAATGCGCGGCCTTTGTCTGAGTCACTGCTTGAATCACGCAGCCCGCGCCGTGCCCCGTCGTGGGTTACGAATGTCCCTGACGCTGGGTGGGACGTGGTATCCATTCCATAAGCTAATCCAGGCGGAGCTGGACAAACACCTTGCGTGCCTGCTAAGGGAATCCCGCCTGCCTGCCGCCTGCTTCACGCTGCCAGGAGCAAAACTTCCCAGGGCTCCTTCTGGATCCCCTGGGAAAAAAGCCCCTGGGTGTAAGGCAGGGAGGGGAGCCCTGACCCATGCACCTGAAATCCCCTGGATCACTGATTTTAGCCAGCCAGCTTTGTGCTTTGGGTTTCCAGCATCTCTTTGGCTTTTATGTTGGTTATTTTTCCCTTTATCCCTTGGGTCTGTTTGCAGCACAGGGATGGATCCAAACAAGGGCTGTGTGACCACATGCTCCTTCCATCCATCGTCTGACCAGGAGCACGAGCCCAGTTGCTCAGCGCTGCTGGGAAACCAAAGCCCCTCTAGATCTGCTGGTTTTCATTTCTGCTGCTCAGCGTACCTAAGAAACGTTCTAGATGGCTGACTTTGAAGTGTCATTCAAGTTATTTTGATGCAAGGGGTTTTAGCGTATCTGTTTAAATAGCAAATATATTAAATGAGGCTTTAAACATTAATACAAGAGGGTGCTTTGTTGAATTTAACTTTGTCAATTGATTTCCAGCTGTTCTGTATGTTACATCTAGGAATATTGGCTGGTTTTGCTGCCTGCAAGAAAACACAAGTAGCAAAGAGAAGCTCCGCTTAAAAGTGGAGTGGACGGAAGAGGAACTGAAATTACGACAAGGGTAAGTCAGCTCTTTGCATCAGTTGCGAAAATGGGGAGGGCAAACGTGAAAAGATAAAAAAAATCGATTATTCCAGATTTTCCTTTACCTGCAGGGGAAAAAAAAAAAGGGGGGGGAAGAAAGGGAAAGAGGACTAATTTATGAAAGCGGTCCTGCTTGGCAGGGGGGTTGGTCTTGATGATCTCCAGAGCTCGCTTCCAACCCCTAACACTCTATGATTCTATGATTCTGTGATCACGGGACATGGTTTAGCAGCAGATTTGGTAAAGTTATGGTTGGACTGGCTAGAATCATAGAATCTTTTAGGTTGGAAAAGACCTCTACGATCATCAAGTCCAACCTTCATCCCAACATCTCCCTGACGATCTAAAAGGTCTTTTCCAACCTAGATGATTCTAGGAAATATGCATCCGTAGTTTGAATTTGGAAATGTTACTGAAACATGACAGGTTTGAACCAGCTCTAGAGTCACTTACTGACTTAAATGTGACTTAAGTGCCACTTTTTCCAAGAGCCGAGATCCCTGTGAGACCAGCTCTATCCCTCCTGCCTTCACTAGATGGCTCTGCTCATCTCCATTCCTCTGCCTTTGCCATTGCTCCCTGGGAAGAACCAGGCATCATGATGTTCAGGCGGCCCTAAATCTCTCTTAACTCCACTGAAATGAATCTCCAGCCCAGATATTAGCTTCTTTTTAGGCAGAAATAATTGATGTCTTCCTGTCCTTTGGCATGTGGCTTTCTGGAAGACACAGCCGAGGCATCGCTGTAAATAAGCTCAGTGGTAACGTACAGTTATATAAAGCCCTGAGATATATAGGACTTTTTTTTTTTTATTATTTAAAGTAGCTTATGATCTTCCTCCTGCTGCTTGCAGTGCTCATGTTTTATAGTCCTACTCCTGCTTACAGCCACATTTATTCAATGGCCTCTTCTTATGCAGCTTCCACTCGGGAGGTTTCAGCAACAGGCTTGTGGCGGCAGCCCTGGATAAAGGTGCCCTGTAGCTAGAGGGAAAAATAATGGATGGGATCAAAATAACAGAGCAAGATAAATGACCGGATTTTAGAACAGTACTACACTTTCCAGCTGCTCTCAGTGACTGGTCTTTGTGTCTCTTGGCCCCAGCTTCTGTAAGTCAGGCTTGATGTGACTCGGGAAGGACCCCAAACCCCAGAATTTGCTTCCTGACCTTGAAGCTGTGGGTGAGGCGTAGTGGAGGAGCCTGTCATGGGGTTGCATCCCCAAGTGAGGATGTGCAGGGGCTGAAGGAACCTTTGGGACCCCACACAGCCCATTGACTCCTAACACGCACCCAGGAGTGAGTCTGGCTGCTGGAGCCCAGCAGAGCCTTGCTGCCCATCCCCTGCTCTTTGGAGCCAGAGCACAAACCATGGACCCCAGACAGAATCTCTTGAGCCAAACCAGTAAAACAAGAATAACTTGGATGTATTTATTCTCCAAACAAAAGTGGCTTGGTTTTACTAAAAGCAAATACAATTGTACACCCCAGTTAAGCCCTCCCACCTCCCCATTCCCAAGTAAACCCATGCACCTTAATCTACAGTCAGCTGCCAGAGGGAAGATCCATGTACCCTTTTTTTTTCCCCACATATATTGCTTCTATCAATTGAAAAATAACAGTAAATATTCTCTATATACAGCAACAGCTAAGGTTCAGACCTGTCAAAGGCCAGAACAAAGGACAGACAAGGGCTGGTTCCTGCTCCTCTTGTGTCTGATTCTGTCATGGCTTGGTTCCATTTTTCTAGAACTACTTGTGTTTGAACCTTTCTCGATTAATAACAGTCAGGAATGGAAATGCTCTGGGATGAGATGCCCACGCTGCACCTGACAGTCTCGGCATGGGGCTTTTTACCAGTCGTGTAATTACAACCTTCAAGGCAGCGTGAGCAACTTGTGCAATTTTATAAAGGTTCTTTCTCTACTTAAAAAAAAAAAAAAACAACCACTTTAAGTATTATTTTCAAAGGCACTGATGTTAGTTTATCTTTTCTGGTGAGGAGTCGCACACAGAGGTGGAAGAGAGAAATTTCCTCTTGGGAGAAGCATTTGCATTCTAATCATTGCTGCTTTATCTTGGAGCATGGGACTCGAGGAGCGCGATACTCCACAAATAGCAGTCAAAGGGCCCAGTCTCCTTTCCCTAGCAGAACAAGACAGATTACTGCTTGCTCAGGAGCTGACAAGATAAAAAGTTAATGGTATAAAGCACAAACCAGGTGGTACATGCAAATGAAGCAACAGCACAAACAGCAGAAAAATCAAGTAAGTTCTTAAAAATGGGTGTGCATGAAGTGAAGGGCATTTTTGGGTGGTCCCAGAAGAGGTGAGGAGATCTACCACGTGTGTGAACAAGTTCTGCGCTCTGGGGGAATGGCAGCAGTTCAGAGGGGGGGGGTCCGGGGTTGCTACTCTGATTTACGCTGGTATCATGAGTTCCTAATTTGGCTAACGGAGTTTGATCTGATAGCATTAAGGTCACCATACAGCTCTAGCCCCCAAACTTCAGCAGTGCTGGAGAAAACGGTTCCCAGGTTGAGGATGCGCAGTGACTTTAAAGGAGCACACGGGTGCATCGTGCAAACCTTGCTTTGACACAACCACGATGAAGGTGGGAAGAGGAGGAGGCATGTGCTGGAGCCTGTCCCGAAACAAATCCCCCCCATTATTCGCTCTTGGTTCACACCATAGTTTAGTTTCACAAAATGCCTTGATTTCTGTCCTGCTCTTATTCACTCTTTGCTGGTTTCTCCTCGGGGTTGTCCTTCCAGATGCGGATGGTGAGACACGTGGCCATGGCCAGCCAGCCCAGGTAAGGCACCATCAGCAGCGTCGCTACCTTGTTGATGCGGTACCAGGAGCACATCGTGCCGATCACCAGGACATCCAAGCACAGGATGTCAAGCAGCGCCTGGAGCAGAGAGAAGACAGTGACCCTGGTGCTCACTCCTGGGCACACACAGCCGCCTTCCCCAGCACGGCTACAATCTGACCTGCTGAAGGAGGTGAGGTGCAAGAGGGATGGGGGGACCTTTAGTGCTGAGAAGCCACCCAGAGTGATTTTAAACTCCAGGACTTTGAACTCTAATTAGTGATATCTGAATGTGTTACACCGGGAGCCAAGACTCATGTTGGGGTTTTTTTGTTCATTATCGAGTTCCGTGGATTAATAAACTGTTTATGATGATCAGAGCTCCCTTCTGCTGGTGATGCCTATGCAGACAGACCAGAAACATGCTTATGTCAGTACCAATGGCTATTGTCACTTTAAAAACTTTCTAAATCATAGAATCATAGAAGGGTTCGGGTGGGAAGGGACCTTCCAAGCTCATCTGGTCCAACCCCCTGCAGGGAGCAGGGACATCTGCAACCAGAGCAGGTTGCTCAGAGCCCCGGCCAACCTCACCTG